>CM023453.1:94343917-94511489 GCA_013339765.2 Haemaphysalis longicornis | reverse complement strand
ACAGGCACGAATGTGAGATTTCTTAGTACAAAAGAGAACTAGGATGCACATGGCAACAATTTAGAAGTGACACAGCCGCTTGATATCCCCCCTTTGGTGCAGCCCGCCGAATGCTCCTCTCCGCCTGTGAGAAAGATAGCTCTCTTTCCCTCCGCCGCGTCGCCTGTGGTGCACGCTATCGGTGATGCGGTGGCGTCAATTCGGAAAGCAGCCACACAATCAGCCATCCGACGCTAGCAGTTCTTGGTTCGGCTGTAGTGTTATTGCGCTTTGTCATGCTTCACTTGAGACACCTTGCTGAACAGGCTGCAATCACATATTTACGGGGAGTAGATACATGGGCCTTAATATGGGATGGCACTATTCAACTTATTTTACTGGAATTTTCAATTCTGTAGCGTGTTCGTGACCTTTGGGCTTTTTCTGAAGGAACTTTGGGCTGCTGATGACGACAGGCGAAAATATCAAGGTGGCATGGGACAGCTTAATTTTTTTCCAGGTTCGGCTCAATGTGCGATCAGCTTAGGAGCGAAGCTGGGTTCAGATTGACAACTTTTGTTGGATCTAAAGGGGGCCTTGAGATCAAAACATTCCCTAACTTTCTGCATTCCATCAAACATCCCTCTCTCTCTCTCTAGAAAATTTGTTCTGAGGTTCTTAATGAGGTGGTTTGGTCAAATAAAAGGAACGATGGGTCATTTTGCCGCACTGGATGTAGCAAAACATGCTGTAGTGTGTTGTCAACCGAATGCCTAGAAACATGGCGCTGTTTGTCTGGTGGCTGTCTGTGACAATACGGATAATGAAGAACCCCACCTCTTCCACAGAGTTGAGCACACTAAAATTCAGGTTACGGAGCCGGTCATGCTTCATGTTCCCGGTAAAAAAATACCCTAAGGGGATAACGTCAACCGTGGAAAACCCCGCAGGACAAACCAAAGGAGCCTGCAGGCTATTTCAGTGGCACCGCCGGTTCAAGGTTCACAGCTTATATCAAGGCCGAAAATTTGTCGACTTGGCAGCCATAAATTACTTTTTCCTGCATTGACATTTCGTCAGTAATCAGGCTGCAGTATGGTTCTTTTAGTGACCGCAAGCTTTGTCCCTCCACTTGAAGCCGTTCCTTTATTAGGTTTGTTACTCGAGTCTCTTGCAGAAGGTCCGACAAGATTTTTAGTGTGCTTTGACACGGAGCTTCAGCAGTTTTGTATCTCATCATGCTCTTATCCTTTACAAGAAGTCACCTTCCACAACACTTCCGCAAGGTGGGTTCCTGCCTAGTCAGCACGCCTTATCGCTATTGATAATCTGTTCCATGGCAAGTTTGGCACACCTGTTCTCCTTCTTGTGTGGCTTCCGAAAGGGTCTTTAGTGCATGCACAGCTCGGTTGTCCTCGTAGTGTTGAACTTTTTCTAAATTCATCACAAGTTTGCTGAAGTTTTTGCAAGCGTTCGTTTAGTCTGCACTTTCATCTCAAGACTGTGCGTTTCTTTTTGTCGCTTCAATGCATCCAGCCAGGTTAAATGTCATCTGGCATTCTTCACCTTTCAATTTAACGTGCTCCTAACCTTCAACACACTCGCCTGAAGCTACATTTTCTTGCGCCTGGTATTCACTGGCTGACTTTGAGCGTAGAATTCTTCTAGACGAGGGTGTTTTGCTTCTTTCCCACCTGCTGCTAACGCATGTTCTCTTGAAATTCTCGCTCGCTTGCATGCATGCACGCTTGCATCTTACTAAAATCCTTTCCCGGGAAAGGCATTGCCACCATGCGGTGTCTTTTAGAGCAGTGCCGGTCAAGAGCACCCTTTCATGACCTGAAGGGAGTCCTAGCAGGGTGGTTTCCACTTAATTTGGTGAAAATGTTCTTTTTATGCAGGCTTTCGATTTTTATGGCAAAGAGGAATGGCAGCAGCAAGGGACCACATCGGAGTAACCATCTCAGAATGTTTAAGGAGGTATGTGAAATGTGAATATACATTTGTTTTGAGTTGATCTGCATTGTATAAGCTTTAGTGTGTAACTCAGTTTTTTTTTCTTTTCAGCTGCCCACCTGTTCGAAGATAGTCACCATATTTGATATTTAATGATAATATATTCAACGTTAAAACCAAGTTCGTTTTGTGTAATATTTTTAAGCACCCCAGCACACACCTCTAAGCTCTCATAAAATGGTTAAGTTTTCAGATCATTGTAGCAGGATAGCAGAAAAATGTTCAGGACATGAATGGACAGAGCAAAACGCATACGCAAGCTTACTTATTTGCTGCAAATCTTATTTTATAAATTTATTCGCAAGAAATGAAACCAGTTTTTAATTAGCATTGCATAGCACCTTTCCTTTTCATGTCGTCATCATTTTGTGCAATTTCGCATATCTGCCGTCATACTGTCACCCGAACCTGCCAGCATCGACGCTACCATTGCCGTCAGCTAACCGACGCATGCCGTCATCCATCACCCTGCAGCATGCAGTCCATCTGCCGTCATCCCATCACCCTGCCAGCATGCAGTCATCTGCCATCATGCCTCATTAATTCCATTACCATAATCCACCATGTTGATTGTTGATGGATTCCATCAACTCCACATTTTCAATAGGGAACCGTTCGAAAATTCGTTCCTCATACTAGTTAGGACCATTAAAACAGAAGCAAACAAATATTTCTTGAACCTGATTTATTTAAACAGCAAAACGCGAGAGAACGTGAGAGAATTAAAATGGAAAGTCAATATTTAGCTGGAATGCTTGCCTTGGTGAACCTTGATCCGTTGACAATGCATATTCGCACAGCAAAACGTGGAGGGTATCCTGTGGCGAAAAGCGCACGTCTCTGTGGTGCTGCACTATCTCGAAGAGTATGCACGCACGATACCTGCCGAAGTCACGCAGGGGTCATTGCAAGTTCAGTCGATTGTCGAAGCACATCGCACGTATTCAAATCACGCTGCCTGCGAAAGTCGTCGTATTCACTCGCATCAGTGTGCCAATAATCCCAAGCACTATACGGTTAGTCGTGGCTAGAGGAGTCCTCACTTCGAGATGCTTGAAATCCGGACAACTGATCTTCCTTTTACCACAACTTCCGAAGCTTCAAATGTTGCTGCTGATACTTCGCGGAGACATAAGATGCACGTTTTTACAAAAAGTTACGCGTAACTTCAGCTAGGCAAAGCGCCGATGTTAAATGTGAACGGGCCACTCGGCCATGCTGCCACCGCCAAATTTTGACCTAAAGACGAAAAGCAGGAGGGAACAAAGGAAGGGTAAGGAGGGAACCGGCCGATCACGAGAAGTTGTTTCGCGACCCCTCCTCACCCCTCTCGATTCTTCGTATTGTGGTCTCCCCGTCCCGCGAGTGCTGTCGCGCCGCGACATGCCTTCAGTGGTGACGATGCTTCCCCGAACTTCTTCCGAAGGGCCGGGCTAGAGGGAAGGCGCGCGTTTTCTTTCTTTCTACATTTATTTTAAGTGCGAATGCACTTTATAAGCGACCCCAAACCATCCACCGCCGGCGGCGGCGGCGTCGTCCGCAGTGCTCCTCTATATTTAAAAAAGAAACATCATCCGGCGCCAGGTTTCGATCCGAGGACTTTGCGGCCGCAGCGCGACGCTCTACCGACCAAGCCACGGACGCTTTTTTTTTTTTCTTTATTGACCAAGCCACGGACGCGACGGTGATATCAGTGTTAGTGACGCGCCTTATATCTTTAACGCATTCAAACTACGTCGTCAGCGGCGTGCGTTGGCGACTCAGCGGCGTATAGCGGCTTGATAACTGCGTGGGTGTACACGTGATACTACAAACCCGATGGAAGAGTGGAAGAGAAGGCGGCGAGAGGTGGGCTGCGGGGGCCGAGCGCAAGCGCCGCAAGCGGGCCGACAACCGTGCATCGCACTTTCACATTCCCCCCCTCGGGGAAATGCGGGGGAATTTTTTTTTTTAACACATCTCGGCAATGCAACGAGTTCACTGGCACGTTTCTTTTCTTTTTTTTTTTTCACACAGGTAGCGGCAACTGGTTCGCTGCTTTTAAAATCTTATTTTAACTATTTAGGCTTGATTGGACACATGTTTCGCGTTAAAATAAACAAATTGCGTGCTAAAAAAAATAAAACAACCGCACGCAGATTGAAACAATGGGGCTCTCAAAGACACCCAGAAATACGTGCCAGAATGTGCACTGAAATTATTACACCACGTCTTCAAAAAGCATGTCTTGCTTGTCCTTTATGCGTCCGCTTTGCCGACGGGCTACCCTTATTGCCTCATTCTTTTATCAAAGATTGTCCACAGTACAATATATGCAATTGCAATTCCCTCAAAGAATTAAAGGAATTTGCGAAGTTCTTTATGTATCCATTTCTTTGGTTATGAGGCTACGCTTAGATGTTGCAACATTACAGTGATTTGTGCTAAGTTGCGTTAATTGCAAATTTGTAGCGAAGGTTTTTTCAAATACGACCGGAATGCTAATGGCAGTAATGCAACAAACGTTCATTACAACAGACGCTTGCGATGCAATTCAACGAGATGACCGTCACTCGCACGCACCATTGTTTTCGTGCAGCGCACGCTGCACGAAAGTGGGAATTCGCGGCACCGCACACGCCGAAAACACCAAGTTTCGGAGCATCTGCATCGATCTCGGCGCTGGAATGCAACCAATCCACCCCTTAAGCGGCGCGCGGCATTCCCGTGTCCAGCCAAGCAGAGGTACCACACTAACTATCCTGTTCGTGCTATCCCGCTTGCCCTGTCTGAAGCTCTGTCCTCAAAGGCAATGGCCCCGTGTTATTTGATGCTCTCCAGCAACCTCCCCGCGTTGCTGTCGTTCAGCGCGGCGTTTTCCAATGTTTTCTGTTGTCTCCAGCGTATTACATCGCTCCCTCGATGGAAAATGCGGTCCCCGCGTTGATGTTGTCCAGCTCTGCGTTTTCCAGTGTATTCCATTCTTTCCGGCGTATTCCATCGCTCTCCTAATGCTGGAAAACGCGGGGTTTGCCGACAGGGTAAGCAAGAGATTTTGTAGCAATACTGAACGGTCTGTCGTGTGACACTTTTCCAATGAATCTAAAATTCTCTTTCAGACTGTAAAAATCTGCAGGGACTACAAAATGTTCGGTCGCAAGGTAGATAATAATAGTAATTACGAAATCCAGTCGTAGTGGCTGAAGGACAGTCTGTGGTGCAACAGAAATTTGTGTAGTGCCTACAGGTGTTGCACAACAGAAGTTTCTGTAGTACAAGAGAAATGTCTCATGCGACAGACATTTTGTAGTTCTACTACAAAGGTTTTTGTAGTGGGGCTACACAATGTCTTTCGCATGATAGATATGTGTGTTGTACTACATAAATTTCTGTCGTACGACAGACATTCTGTTGTCCTACTACAGAGATTCCTGTCTCACAACAGACCATCCTGCATTCCCAACAGAAATTCTTGTTGTGCGACAGAAATGCCTGTCGTACGACAGATTTTCTGTAGTTGTACTACAGAAATACCTGTCGCACGACTGACCATCCTGTAGTCCCAACAGAAATCCCTGTCGTGCGACAGAAATGCCTGTCGTACGACAGATTTTCTGTAGTTGTACTACAGAAATTTCTGTCGCACGACAGACCATCCTGTAGTCCCAACAGAAATCCCTGTCGTGCGACAGAAATTCCGTGCGACAGAAATTTCGTGCGACAGAAATTTCGTTGTGCGACAGAAATTCCTGTTGTGTTTTTCGACTGGGAGAGTCACCCGCAATGATTACCACGCTATCATCTGCCACGTGCCGCTCTTTACTGGTACCCGGGTTATCGACTGGTTTTGCTGTCCTATTTCGCAGCACGTGGGAGTAGCTGTTGCCTATTGTTGCTTCCACCCCTGCTTCCGCGGTGGCTCAGTGGCTAAGGCGTTGCGCTGCTGAGCACGAGGTCGCGGGTTCGGAGGAACTTTTTTTTTTGTTTGCTAAAAAGTAGAGTAAATCATGCAGTGCCGCCCTCTGCTGGCGATAAATATAGCTTTCGCTGAGCTCACGACGTCAAGGAGTAAATGACAGTGTTTATCAGAAGCGGTGCATGGTTCCTTGAAGGAGCCCTGCAAAAGCCGTGGCCGGCGTCGCTCCCACCGTTGAAGGCACACCAAGTTTCCAGCCGTACCAGGCGTCGCTCAAAAATTGGCACAGGACAATTGAGACCAGGAAAAGTCTAGGCAATCAAGTGTGATGGAATGTGGCCAGGAGGCAAGACGCCGACTGGCAGGGGTAGGGAGTTCGCGTCGCGATGCAGATGCTCCCGTGGACAGGGTGCCGGCGTGGATTGGCTGCGCCCAGTAATGACGTAAGCCCTGATGTGCAGGTGTTCTACGAGTTCATAAAAGCGGCCAGAAAAATTGCACCATCTTCCCGCGTGGGAACCGTGAGGAGATGCAATGCCGTGCAAACTCGAGATGCTTTGCGTCTTCTCAGGGTTCCCACATGGGAAGATGGTGTACCTTTTTTGTTTTCGCCTCCATCAGAAAAGCGGCCGCCGCGGCCGGGAATCGAACCCGCGACCTCGTGCTCAGCAGCGTAACGCCTTAGCCACTGAGCCACCGCGGCGGGTCACTGCCAGAATCGTTGGCGTTCATTGTCAGCTCATCGGACGGCGCAGACCGAAGCAGCAACTGAAGGGAGCAGCGGCGCGCACCTTATTTATCTGATGTGGCGAGGAGGAGGTGAGAGGAGAGAGCAGGGCGCACAACTGTTAGGGAGAGGAGAGAGTGACGTAATCACAGCTGGCGTGGAGAGGGGTAGAGGAGGAGCAGCGCACACAGGTGGTGTGGAGAAGAGGAGGGGAGAGAGTGACGTTATCACAGCTGGCGTGGAGAGGAGGAGAGCTGCGGACGGACGCCGGAAGGACAACGGACATAGCCCCGAGCAAGAGATGCTTTGCATCTAAAAGGCTCCGCTGGTTTCTCAGTCTTCGCATTTGAATTGCGAAGGTGGCCTAATTTTTTCTTGAGGCGCTGGTTACGCCTCAGCGAAATTCATGTTGTAAATTGGCTTTTCTGGTGTTATTGGGCGTAAAATAAACTGCACCGGTAAGGCATAGAAAGCTTCCTTTCATCCTCATGATGTCGTTAAACCTATTTCGTTAGGTTGGATCTCCAGCAGTGCGTTTTTTTCCGACATCGACACCAACAGTGAGGATTAGAATGCTTTGCTTTAAAATTTTTCAACTGTATTGGCACCTGCAGCCGTGGCCATCACTGAATGTGGAAGTTAATATTACTCACCGGGTGCACACTCCAGGCGGGCAGATTCACCGAGAATTGCAGGGGTCTCAAGACGGCGGCGATATCCAAATGCAAGCGCAGCAAAATGTGTTGCGAGCCCGCCACAGGGGCGTGACGTCATAACGCAACCTCCTTCTCTCTCCCTGTCTTGCGTAAAGGTGTCGCAAGCACCACATAGTACCTGTAGGCCCATCTGCACCCCCTATACATTTTACCTTCATTTGTGCGCTCGTGCTGTGATGTCAGAAGGCGTTGTGAATCAGTGAAGATAAAGCTTATAATTTCAGATGTACATGCAGGTTTATTCTCTTACTAGAGTCAGTATCAGGCTGACGTAGGTACGTAAATTTGTCCACAGAGGGTGCTCTGGCCCCTGATGATTCCTATAAAAAGTCACTGGAATAATGTTTCACTACTTCGGGCAATTTTGTTTTCTTTATGTTATTGTGTACTTTTTTCGCCCTAGAAACGGCTGCTTCCGTGGCAACAGCGCAGCGCGATATCACCCCAACACTTCGCAAATGACGAACATGTGTCAAAGTGGCCCAATGGGATAGACATCTCCTTCATCACGTGAGGTATCCAGGTTGGATCCAGACCATGGAAAGCCGCGATCTTTACGAAGCCGGTGTTTGGGTGCGTGACGTTGCGTTACGTGTTAATACGGTGGCTAGATCATGGCGCGTTGAAGAGGGGTCATAACCGTTGGCGTGCAGCCTCAGGGCTTGAACAAGTCTTTCCTTGGAATATGGACACAACTGTTCAAATTATACAAAAACGAGACACGAAACTTACAAAAGTGGTAGTGCGTCGTTGCACCTATTGAATCCGCCACACTAACATAGCGTACGTTTCGCAACACAAAGCACTTAGGAAACACCGCACGCTATGCTTGCTGCTGCCCCAACGCAAGAAAACGAACATAATAAAAAAGAAATTACTGATTCGTCGTACTAGGAGCGCGAAGACTGGGCAAACAGCGAAGCTGGTGGCGAATCCTAGCTTATTATTAATTCGGCCAAGTTTATGCGCGGTTACGCTTAAAAAATCGGCCAAGTTTTCTACGTAGTTATTTCTGTAAGCTGGGTCAAGTTTTCTGCGTGGGGCCTTCGTTATCACCCCCCAATAGGGCAATGAACAGCCAGTAATTAAATTATACGCGTGCACACCTGTTTTACGGTGAAGCTCCAAGAGCTGCGAATGGGACAACGGGACGAGAGTTTGCTAAAAAGTTCTGAACTCCTTGGGTAGCCACCGTTCCGCGTCTGTGGCCTAGCAGGAGGGACAATAATTAGGAAGTTGATTAACGTTATCAGTTGTCGGCTTTTTAGGTTCTTTCATTTTGCATTTTTTTTTCTTTGCACCATAGAAACTGCAGCACTCGTCACAAGAAGCGATGAAGCGAGCCACCCCGTGACGCGTTTCGAAAGCCCTGCTGTACCAGTTGTATCGTGCCTCATCGGAACGCGTTTGCGAAGCCGAGCTTGTACAAGTTGTATGGCCCCTCCAATAGGTGGGCACGGGAGCAGTTCCGGAAGCATGTTTGAGGCTCCACGCTTTTGCTTTTCGCCGGCTTTTATCGTTCCTCTGTTACTGCTCTATTCGCCGGGATCATGCACAAGATATGGGCCACCGACGCAGCTGCGAAGATTTTGAACAACCACCGTTTTGCGATGTCTCCATCGAGTATCTCAGCAAGGTGCGCACATTCATCTGCGCCCCAGTGTAATCGACGTCGACACCTATGGCGCCAGCTGATTGAAAGGAATGGCCGGGCGATAGTCACTTCAGTTGGCACAGGAGCATTTCCGAGAGCATGTTTGACGATCCACTCTTTTGCATTTCCCCGGTACGTAAGCAGTTGTTGTTATAGGCTAAAAGAAGCGACAAACGTTGCTTTTTTGTTCCCCCTGCTCTTAAGTGCTTTTGTACAAGTATTTGTGACTGTATTTCTATATTGCTACTTTTGAGGTGCCCTGGTGACGTATAATTGAATCCTGGGCCGTATAATACTCGTTCCGGAGCCCCGCTCGAAGCTGAATCCCTGCCAGACGACCCATCCCAGCAAATGACCGCAATATTCACGATACCTAAAGATCTCCAAGTGCATTCGGTGGAGTTCACTAACAGTTAGGCCGATCTGGCGGCTGACATAAAAGCAATCAAAGCTGGGCAAAACAAACATAGATGATAACTTTCGCGAAGTACAGAAACGGCTCGATGCCGTACAACTAAAAACTACAGCGCTAGATAAAGACAACACTGCCCCGGCCACGGCGGCCGCTTTTCTGATGGAGGCGAAAAAAGCAAAAAACGCCCGGTGTCCGAGATTTCGGCGCACGTTAAAGATCCCCAGGTGGTCAAAATTATCCGGAGCCCTCCACTACGGCGCGCCTCATCGCCTGCGTTGCGTCGGCGCGTTAAACCCTACAATCAATCAAATCAAAGACAACACTGCCACCCAGGAATCGCTGAAAGCCGTAGCAGCTCAGGTTGATTCCCTGCAGCTGCGTGTGAACGAGCTAGAGGACAGGTCAGGATGCAATAACCTTTTATTTTACGGCATTTCCAATGAGCGTGAAAAATGGGAAGAATGTGAGGCGGAAGTAATAAAAGGATTGACAGTGGTGTTTGATACGATGCGAAGTGGTGCAATAGACAGAGCCCGTCGACTTGGCACGTTTTCGAATAACAAGTGTCGCCTTATGTTTGTAAAGTTTGCTAGCTTTAACACAAAAGATAAAATACCCGGGGCCCGTAAAAAGCTGAAAGGGAAGGACGTATCTGTTTCTGAAGATTTTTGTTTTGCACACGTAAGATCCGTAAGAAGCTTGCCACGTACGCAAAACACCAACCGGGTGATCTCTCATTTCAACTACGCCACAAAACGCTAGTGATCAACAAAGAACAGTTCCCGTAGCCCAGCCACAGACACCGTAAACGTTACACAGCAAACACCTTGTCTAACTACGGAAAACGAGAACCCTTCTCCACAACAGCGATCCTAGGGGGACGCCAGTGGACATAACCGATACAAAGTATCTGTTCTGTTTTGTAACATCGGTAGTATCTGCAGAAAAAAAGAATCATTGCCATCCGAAGTTGATATCTGAAGCCCTGACATCTTAGCATTAACCAAAACATGGTTGACATCGCAAATGTTTGAGAATAAAACATTTTTTTCGGCTCATCAGTTCTCAATCTACCGCTGAGAGCGCACAACATGTAGAGGCGGTGGTGTTATGCTAGCCATTTCCAACAACTTACCCTCATCATACGTACATGTACAAAGTGAGTTAGAGACTGCCTGGTCAGTCATCGAACTAGGTTACCAGAAACTAGTCTTAGCTGTCTGTCACCGCCTGCCAACCCACAGTATCACTTTTGTTAGCGAGATACATGATGTTATGTACTCTGTTTGAAACCAGTATACGAATATTCCCATATTTTGCTAGGTGAATTTAATTTTTCCGAAATAACCTGGTATTCAGATTCCCCCACTATTGTCCCCCTTACTTCGCTTGCCAAGGAATTTTTCGACTTTTCCACAACATTCTCGTTAACCCAAGTTGTCAAGCAACCAACCAGAACTACACAGACCACTACAAACATTCCTGACCTCGTATTAACCTTCACGCCGGACTTATTATCAGCAATTAGGTACCCACCCTATTGGAGTGACCATTCTTTATTATCGTTCCTCATTGACTATGTCACGTCCAAAAGCGGCAACATCAACCACAATTATACGGGACTACAAAAAGCTAACTTTGAAGCTACCAATAACCATTTAGGAACTTTTATTGAAACATTTTTGAGGAATTTTGATAAAGGTAGCGTACAAGAGAACTGGGATTTGTTTGCTGCAAAGGTGAATGAGCTAGCAAAAAAATTAATTCCTACCTATATTATCCAATCTATTAAAAATGCGCCGTGGTGCAACGTTCATTTAAAAAGGTTATCTAACAAAAAAAGCGCCTCTACAAATTAGCAAAGCAATCTTCATCCCCTGCGCGCTGGTCTTCCTATAAAACTACACATGACGCTTACGTAGCAGCACTAAAGAACCCAAAGATTACCTTCAACAAAGCACATTGCCACGCCTATTGACAACGGATACAAAAACGTTTTGGCGTACTATCAATCTGAGTAGTAACGACCAGTTAACACTAATCGACTCGGATGAAAAATAATCCCTCCTCACAAATGCTCAGCAGCTCTTATTGCCGCATTTCCATGCAACTTCTACCGAAACACTAATCCTTCCTTACCTGCTGCCTCCTACTATTAATACGTTGCAATGGCACCTATCATTATAGACGCGGGTGGCGTAGAGAAACTTATAAAATCACTGAAATTGTCCTCTGCTCCAGGTTGTGCCGAAATATGCCCGAAAGGTTTAACTAAGACATGTACCTACTCCTCAGTTATATTAACGAAAATTTCCCAGCAAACGCTCCACGAAAGTGTAGTTCCTGCTCAATTCAAAATCGCGAAGGTGGTTCCGCTAAATAAGTCCGGTAACAAGCATTCTCCGCTGAATTACAGGGCCATTTCACTAACCAGCATTCCATGTAAAATCCTCTACCACATCCTCTTTTCGGATCTCAGTAAATTCGTGGAGTGAAATTCTATTTTTTTCCAAATCGCAGCATAGCTTTCGAAAGACTTATTCGTGTGAAACACAGCTATTTTCCTTTACACATAGGCTTAACCCCAGTCTCAACAACTATTTCGTTTCTGATTGCATTTTTTATACTTTTCTAAAGCCTTCGGTAAAGTTTGTCACAAATTACCCCTACATAAGCTACGCTCGCTTAACCTGGATGACAAGCTACTAACATGGCTAGACGCTGTCCTTACTAACCGCTCCCAGTGCATTTCAGCTACTAGTTATGACTCCAAGCCAATCGGCGTTCACTCAGGTGTTCCTGAGGGCTCGGTATTGGGTCCTCTTCTTTTCCCACTTTATAATAACAATTTACTATTTTGCGTTTCTCCCCACATCAATTTGTTCGCCGATGATAGTGTAATTTATCGACAAATAATCTCTGACAACGACGTCACAACATTACAAGCAGATCTAAAAGCTATAACATCTTGGTGTAAAATCTGGTGCATGGAACTAAACTCTAACAAGTGCTAGTATATGCGTGTGTCCCGAACTAGTCAGAACTACCTTCGTACTCGATTACTAGCTTCCTTAAAGAAAATGTGTCAAGTTCTAAATACCTAGGTGTTCACCTTTCAGCTGACCTTACATGAAACATTCACACGGATTTTGTCGTCAATAACGCTAGCCGGCCATTAGGATACCTTCGCCGTAATTTTTTTCAAGAGCACCTTCAACACTAAAACTACTACTTTACAAGACGGTGGTTCGGCCAAAGGTTGAATGTGCGGCATCACTCTGGGATTCAAGCCAATTCAACCTGACCCATCAAATACAATTATTTCAAACTAATCGAATATAGCCGCACTACCCGAGTATACTATCCGAACATACTATCCGAATATAGCCACACCGCCAGTTTCACACATGAAAGTGAGCCTTAACCTACAATCTCTAGGGTCTCGTCATAAATTTCTTTGTCTGTGTCTTTTCCACAAAATATTCTATCACCTCCAACTACGCAGCGAATTTATCCTGGCGCCTTATAGCATTTTTAGTCGTTTAGACCACTCTGATAAAGTCAGGATACCCCATGCACGGACTAACACCTTCTCACAGTCATTTTTTTCCCGGACTGCCTCTGACTAGAACCACTTTGACGACTCTATTGCGAGTATGCAAAATGCGGTACTTTTCAAAAACACATTAGCTAGCATTGTATATTAAGAATGTTTTGTACTTACCTGCCTGTAATTACTGTCTACTGTACTTATTTGCTTTGTTACGTAGCTCACATTGAATAATTAGGAAATGTTTGTGCTCCATTTGCCTCTAAGTTCACTGACTGTATTTACCCACTCCCCTCTGTAATACCTTCGGGCCCTGAGGGTATAATATATAAACAAATAAGTAAATAAATAAATAAGTAGGTGGCGAGACAAGCCCCGCCCGAGTGCGAAGAAGCAATGCTATGGTAAAGGTGCGGTGCGGGCGAGAATACGTCATCGTTCAGGGAGGCTTGTGGCGTATGTTCGCCGGCTCAACCAAGAGATTAAACAGCATCGCTGTTAACAGAATGACCGAGGGCACACCACCTAAATAATCGATTGCCCCTTCAGTCGTCCCCTGCTTCATCTCCGGCTTTATTCCTCTTCGTGACGCCCGCTTTTCAGTTGTGCTCTGAGCTGCGCAGATAAGAGCAAAATAAGTAAGTATAGTGGCGTCAAATGTGTCTAAAAATATACTTCCGATGTTATGGTAGTTACTACGCTATATACGACTGGCTGAATGAATTTGAGCCGCCCAGTTGCAGCCAACATGCCTCCACAGCTCATGTTATTTCCGAGTCTGTGTGAGCTGCGAGATGGGGTGATTTGTGAATCAATGTAATCGTAAGAAACTTGCTACGTTCTGAGTCCGTGTTAGCCCACATCAGTTTTGAGTCCATAATCCCTATGAGCACTTAATGAGTTGTGAGCACCGATTTAATTACGGGCACCGATTGGGTCGTTACGCCAAATGAGTCCTGAGCACTTGTGGTGGGAGCTGAAATGACTCCATT
The DNA here is from genome assembly GCA_013339765.2 of Haemaphysalis longicornis. Taxonomy (NCBI): domain Eukaryota; kingdom Metazoa; phylum Arthropoda; class Arachnida; order Ixodida; family Ixodidae; genus Haemaphysalis; species Haemaphysalis longicornis. Next base: position 94,497,545 of record CM023453.1, on the reverse strand, counting down.
TTAGTTGAGCCCAGGGTTAGCTATAGTTTCCCGTGAGTTGTGAGTGAGGGTAATTTCTGCAATGGCCGTGAGTTTGAGTTTAAGTGAGCATACATGAGCTAGGCATGAATGAGAATGAGTTTCAGTGAGTCTATGCGAGCCGCCCAGGGATGAGAGATTCAGGGCAAGGTGATTTCAGAATAAATTCATGAGGCAGTTTGAGTCAGCAGCTCTAAACTCGCTGAAGTATACCCTGCTCGAAGATCTTGCAAGAAAACAGGGTTTTATAGGACGAAGGAAGATAAAAAGAACCAATGGGTGCTTTATATATAAATAGCGCGGATATTATGTTCTACCGAGAGCACAAAAAGAAGGAAGGAAAGAACATGAAATAAGGCTGAAGGAGTACGGATGGGGTTGTGGCAGTTGTGATCCAGCTCAATAGGGTGCACGAATGCATGGTAGTGGAAATCTATGCATTAAATATCAAACACAGTGATGAGGTAACTGGCAGATTCCACGCGGATGGCAGATTCCATCGGCTCTGTTATCGCTCCTATACTGAGTGACCTTGTGCTCGCCCGCCATAGCAGGGCTTTGGATACGGCTTTGAAGGACAGCGCGGTGCTAAAAGTGTTTCGCTTCGTCGACGACTTTCTCGTCCTGTAGAAGGTGTCTGCGAAAAAACAGGCGAGCGATGTTGTTGATGGTATTATGAGATTGTTTGTCCAGAACCTTAGCGACTTAGTGCTAACAAAGGAGGTGCCCATTGATGACATATTACAGTTCTTAGATACGAGGTGGTTCCTGAATGCTAAGCACCTGTGTTGGAGCAATGCACCGCGAAGTGAAACGGGTTTCATGCCATTCACCTCGGCGCACTCGAAGCTTGTAAAGCGAGCAATTGCTACTTCAGCATTACAAAACTCGCTGTCAAGGTCTTATTATCATGAAATCCAGAGCAGCCTTGACGCCCAAACAAGCCGTCAGCGAAGGGCTGGCATGCCTGATTCGCAGCTGTGTCGCGTGGGCTACAAAATCTTGAAAGGACTGAGAAAACCACCCAAGGAACAGGAGCCTCCATCCAGAGAAGAAAGAAGATAGCTGTTGTCCCTTACATCCACGGGGTGAGCCACAGGTTTAAGAAAACAGTAGGGCGGTCGGGTGTTGATCTCGTGTTTTCTGCTCCTGACAAATTAAGTAGCCTTTGCCGCAAAGTAAACAGTAAGAGACCAGCGATGAAAAAAAAATCCCCCCACCTCCCCGAAGGGGATCGTGCGGAAATGCGAATGTATTGGGTGCACCGATGAGTGCGGTGCGAGTAATTATTATTAATGGCGTACTTAATGAAGAATCGCTATCAAGGCGCCAGGCGTGCGCTCCACTGCATTATATAGATTCCGAGCGCAGCGAGCGGAGAGAGGGTGCGCGGAGAGGAGAGAGAGCCCGCCGAGCTCCGCGATACGAGCGCCCTCACACGCCCGAGCGTGCTCCTCCTCTCCCCTTGCCCTCCGCTACTCCCGCCCGAGCTACCACCGGTTCCGGTGGCTAGGTGCGCCACAGCTGTTGCTAGGGGCGAGGAGGAGCGCGGAGAGATAACACCTGCGGGCGCACGCCGACGGAGCACGACAACCCCCGACTAAGAAATGCATTCGCATTTAAAAGCAGACGAGGAGAAAGAGGAACTCGCACGCGCTTTGAACGAGGAGGAAGTAGAGAAGAAGAAGAAGAAGGCGAGCTTGCTCGCGGCACCTCGTGTTCTCACGCGCAAGATACACCTGCGGGCGCACGCGCCACAGCTGTTGCTATGCGCACGCCGATGGAGCACGACAACCCCCGACTAAGAAATGCATTCGCATTTAAAAAAATGCGTGAAGAAAACAAATGCTTGAAGAAACATGCGAAGCCCTACATCCAATGCCAGGGGGAGGTTATCTACGAGATACCACTGGCTTGTAAGCGGTCATACGTGGGACAAACAGGGCGATGCCTCACGATCGCCTTCGGGAGCACGCGTGCGACGTAAGAAACGCCACGGGTACCACACTCGCTGTAAGCATTGCCAATTGTCCAGGCTGTTCACCTCTGGTTGTGAAAAGCCACGTGCTGGCGCGATACCGGAACCTGATGCGACGAGAGGTAAGAGAAGCCTGAGAAATGTAAACCCGGAAACATTATTGCGTCAGCGCTCCTTCTGTTGCTCCCTCGGGGAAAGAAATTCACTTTCTTGGTGATACTGTAGATAAGTAGGGCTTTGGTACAAGGCGTGCTGGTTTCTGCGATTGCGTTAGTACTGAAGAATACTGTACTTTTTGGAACTGGTTGTTTTTTGTATTCTTTAGTTGTTATTTCTTTCTTCACGTGTCTTTATTTTCGTATTTATTGCCGATTCAGTGACAATAAACTCAGTTGTTAGTCAGCGCCCTGTCTGTGCCCTTTCTGTAGTACTATTTCCAGCGCTGTTTTATAGCTCAGTTATGTACCAACTGGCCCGCCTTCAATCTGTGTTCTAGGAAAGTGCTTGCAAGATGAACGAAAGACTTGCTGACGTCGTGGGCGATATGAACAATCGAATGAGGCGAAATTACCTTATTATCAAAGGCCTTCCAGAAGAAGAGCAAAAAGGGTATATAGAGCTTGAAAGAACAGTCAAAGAATTCTACGCAAAACGTCATCACATTGGGGCTGGCGACATTGAACGTGCTGATAGATTAGGAAATCCCTGACATGACTTTGATCGCCCTATCGCAGTGAAGTTTATGAACTTAAAATCAAAATTAGAAGCTCTGTCTAGCGCCCCGAAGTTGAAAGACCTCCAGAAGTCCAAGGTCTGGCTTGAGGAAGGTTTCTCGCCAAAAGTCCAACTTGCCATAAGAAGTTACGTGACTACGCGAAAGCTCAACACAAAGGCGATAAAAAATTTACTGTGCGTTTTAACAAGCTTCAGATGCATAATTCCATATTCTGTTACGATTCGGCAAATGATTGCGCTGTCATGGTGTCAACAACAACAAAAAAACGCTCTTCAATAATTATATAAACCTGCCACCACATGCCTAACTTGTCAAAATCAGTTTCACTGCTTTTATTTATTTTCGCACTGTTTATACAATACTTGATGCAATAACTGCCCTCGTGTAGATACACTAAGCCGACATCGTCGTAGGTACGGAATCATGGTTGACCGAGGACGTAGCGAACAGTGAACGTTCGTTTCAATCATCGTTAGTTCTGTTTCGTAAAGTTAGAATGGGTTTTCGAGGTGGCGGTCTAATTATTTCAATGAAAAATCTGTCAGCTATCCCTTCTTCTTTCAGATTCCTCCCTTGAAATTGTGGGTTTCATCATATTTTCGTCACATTCGTCGCATCATTGGGCCCTGATAGTCGGCAGGTTTTTGTTGAGCTTGTTCAAGAAGCCATTGATTCCATTTTTTCTCAAGCTTCGTAATTTTTTTAATACTTGGCGGTGACTTTAACTATCCTTCAATCAACTGGTCCACTTTATCTGTCCCTGTCCATCCTAATCGCAATGAGCAGGTTAGCCTTCTGCGCCTTCTCCATTATCGTAACCTACAACATATTGCGCGGGAACCAACACGCGGCGAGAATATTTAAGAACTTATAATAACTAATCATCCCGATTGCACTAAAGTTCAGATCTTGGAAGAAATAAGTGATCATAGGGCAGTCCACTGCTCTCTGCCTCTGCCACGTGAGAAGAAAACAAATGTCGGAAAACATATATTCACTACGCACGCGCAGACACATATAAGCTTGACACATTGCTACAGTCTTTTTCGGGGGAATTTATATCTAACTTTCCTAATCAGTTTACTTAACAGAAATGGTGCACATTTCGCAACAAATAAAAGAAATAGAACGACTGCGTGTACCGGTGAATAAATTAACTGAAAGAGCGGACGATCCATAGTTCACTCATGCCATGAAAAGATGGCTTATTAGAAAAAAAACAGCGTACACTAAAGCGTCGAGAACAATGGCGTCGGATGACTAGCAGAACAATAAGGACGTTTCCAAACAAACAGAAAAGGCAATTTTGGAAGCGAAAAATAAGTATTACAATGACACACCACAAAGGAATAACTAGCCCTGCCAAAGTTACAATTTTACTATCTGACCTCGACCGGTTGACCGAGTGCTGCGACTCGTGGCAGATGGAAATAAATGTGGAGAAAACCAAGCACTTACAATTTAGTTCTGCTTCAATCCCTTCGCGAAACACATACACCACAAATGATACCAGGATGGAATCAATGCAATCCTTTAAATATCTTAGGGTATTTTTCACAGCGAATCAAAACTGGACCACTCACATTGAACATATCACTACTAAATCAATAAAAAACTTGGCATCCTCAAAAAGCGACAATATCTTGCTAACACAGAAACCAGACTTCATTCAAACACTTCTCTGATAAGGTCATCGCTCGAATATGCTTCAATCATATGGCATTCTTACACTGAAAATTTACAAGCCTGGTTGAATCGATTTAACACAAAGTAGCGCGCTTCATAACATTGTCATTCCCGCGTTATGAAAGCGTAGCTGCCTCACGAAAATCGCCTAATCTGCACTCCCTTGCCACGCGGCGTAAATTTGCACGGCTATCATTTTTCCACTCACCATTCCACAGCAACTCCCCGTTCGCGTGCAAAAATATCCTATCGACATTACACTTTGCAGCCCGTGTTTATCACCCTAACAATGTCAATCCCATCTTTCTGAGGACAAAAAATATCAAAACTCGCCTTTAGCCCAGTCGATAACTGAATACAATTCCGTGCCAGTTATTATTGCAACTATAACAGAGTCTTTATTCTTTCTTAAAGCATTGAAAGTGTTCTTAGAAATTCCAATTGAATAATTTAGTGATGCGGTGGTGTTTCTAATTTTAATTACTTGATTGTTTTTGTGCTTGCTATGTGCGCCTACATTTTGTTACCTGGGGCATATTGTATTGTTGCTAACGTACCTGTTCTTGTGCACAGTTTATCTCCATGCTTTTTTCCTAAATACTTCTGTTGTGTGTAGCTTTCCTGCGGGTTTACATTTTAAGCTTTATATAATGATGTCTGGCAACATTTATTGTATTGTGCACTGGTTGAATATCTTCCTAATCCCCCCCTATATAATACGGTCCTGGGTCCTTAGCGTACGTAAATAAATAAAACAAATAAAGAAGCTTTAAGAAGCCTGAAAACTGGTCTCGTTTTCTGGTCATTGAATCGCAGGATGCAGCCCGCCCTGTTGCTTCACAATCAGCATTTTTGATCTTTAAGTATCTTGAAAGAATAATCGAAAAAACATAAAACACAAAAAACCACGCACACGGAAAGGCCACAAAACGTCTTGCTTGGACTAAAATGGCATCAGTGTCACACCCCACCACAGTCTGAACAGCTCGCAGGGTGTGATCTCTGAGCCAGATCTGTTAACTGAAGCAGATGCCGACGTTGTGGAAGGGTTGAAAGATCAGTGGCCCACAAGCGCGTGCAGCATCACGATGGCCAGGAATAACGTCCACCAAACACATTATGCGTTCGTCACTCCAAGATTATTCACATGCAGGCTTCACCCGATGTCTCATTCGTCCGTTCGTACCGAACCCGCCCCTCTGATTTAAGTGTCAGCGGTTCGGGCACAGTACAACCTCTGGCCGCGCCAAAACAACCTCTGCGAAATGCGTCGCACAGGACCACTCCACCGACAACTGCTATTCCGACATCATTACATGTGCTAACTGCAGGAGCTCACATCCGGCCTACTGAACGACCTGCGAAAAGTTCCAACTCGAAAAAAAAATCATTAGCATCAAGGTCACAGAAAATATCAAGCTACCAGAGGCGCGGACATGGTTTGCCTGGTGCAATGTCAAAACAGCACACGACTAAAGGGCACGCGACAGAATAGCACCGACAAACAGCACGGCGTCAAAAGGCACGGGACAGAACAGCAGGCGACAGGCGAGCACGGCGTCAAAAGCGCACGCGACTGAAGAGCACATCGACAAAACCGCACAGCGTCAAAACAGCACAGCGACAGATGGGCACGCTTTTATGGAAAGCCTAAATTTGAAATTGTTTAGATTTTAACATGTATACAAACATCATAGATTGCGCAAAGTGCTCTTTGGGAGTTTCTCTTCAGGTTCCGTTACTCCTGCTCCAAAAAATCGTCCGCCTTTAATATTGCACTATGTACGATGTTTGAAATGAAAGCGGCGAAAGTCAGGCCCGACATAAGGTAAAACTATTCAGACACCCAGAGAAAACGCACTGTTATAGTTCCACAAAATCCAAAAAGAAAAGGCGAATGGTTGGCTGGCATGAAACTCAAAATTGCTTTTGTTTCCTTTTAAACATCTCGGTTTATAGAAATGATCACTCTTACTAATCGTTTTTTGAAGTAGCCCTACAATTTTGGAGGATATTACCAGAGTATAATCAGTCAATCAATTAATCAAACAATCAATCAATCAGTCAATAAATGAATTTATTTTCAGTGCCTAGGGAAGACGGTGACGTCTTAGTGCTAGTAAAATAACGAAAATAGGAAAACATCATACCATGACACGAGACACAACACGGGTCACTAAAAATACCTGACAACAATATAAGCACACAGAAATTTAAAAACAATCATATGACACACAATGGACCGACTAGTTAGACAGAAATAATATACTGGGTAAGTGACATGCAAACAAATAGAACATCGTAAAGTAAGCATAAAAGTTTATCCAAACAAGAAGTTGCAGAATATGCAGTTGTGTGTAATACATCGAGCAAATAAAGGCACGTGGCAATACGAGAATATGTGGAAGGAGTAAGGGGTTATACCGTTAGCTAAAAACAGCACTGCTCAACCCGACACGAAACTCTCTCAGGGAATCATTGAACACATCTAGTTTCTCCCCATGAAGTTGTACAGTCTTTGAGTTCATGGGCAGGCGAGTGCGACTACCAGTTCCGCCAGTATCGAATGAATAGCGAGACCGCGTGCACTTATATTCAATAAGCAACAATAATAATAAAAAACAATATAAACAATAAAATAAATTAAATAAACCATATAAACAATGCTTTTCTGCTCATGCTTTTTGGGCCATATACCTAAATGATATAAACTATTAGGTATATGGCCTGACGCTGGCTGTCAAAGTAAGGTTGTCCGTGCCTTAAATTCATTCTTCAACTCAACAGGTATCCCTCCAAAATAATAACGCATAGTGTAAACGCTTCACCGCGAATACCTGAATACGAACACATAAAAACCAACTAGACCCCAGGAACTTTGTCGACTTTGTCGCGTATTTGTGATTTTTTTAACAGGGTCTCTGGCCCTTAATTCAGTGAAATGGAGCACCCGGGGTGTACTGGCTTCCAACCCCTCCTCTCACTAAATAAATTTACTGAGCGACCTACTTTTTTCTAAAAGGCCTAGATGTGTTCCTAGGCAAACAACACTAAAGATAGCTCGACCATATTATGGTCAAGCTCTAATATATGGCATGGCTTGCAGTGCATAAATCTACAGTGTCGAAACATTTAGAATATCGGCAATACGATGTTTCCGAGGATGTGTACCTTGTAAAAAAATGGAAATTCCATTTCGCTAGATATAAGAGAACAGACGTTATAGCAACCAACACACTACGTTTGAATATGATAGCGAGCAGTGTTTGCAAAAGCAGAAAAAAATCCCGTATCATCTCCACTAACGTGAAACCTCAGGGAGGGGTGAAGAAGTGTATAAGTGTATTTTTGGTGCCTTGGCGTTTTTGCCCACGGAGATGAAACCGTCGGTGGGTAGAGGTGTACAGCTTTGCGGCAGCTCTCGTGTCTTTGAAGCACGCAGCGTTCTAGCACGGGGCGTTAGGAAACGAGTGTCCCGGTGTTTTAGTACCGGGACCACAATGCCGACGATGACAGGAGACGACGACGGCACCAGAAAGCAAGAGACCCTTAGGGGCTTTGCCCCTAAAAAATATCAAACAAATACACGTAACATCGTGATTGAATGAATATACAGGTCATTGCTTGCTAATATAACATAATCACGTCGTTGGCTCCAACCTACCATATATGACGTCAAGAGTAGCCGGCTGCAAACTAACTAGTATATACGCAGACACTGCCGGAAACAATTCAGTTTATCAATGTAACGCAAATTATTCTTGCGCAGCTGATATTGAAAGCGACACCCTTCCACAGTGTATATGGAACTATTGCGGTGGTTTCAAAGAAGTAAGCCTACAATCAGTTCACGCGCCGAAATAAACCGCCACGCACATAAATGCCTTTTTATCAAACGGCGTTTGCTGGAAGGACGATTCTCGTAGAATTAAACCGTACACATGTGAAAAAGGGTATTTTGCGTAGATGGACAAAATATAAGCTAGGTTGGTGTTTTGGCGCTCGCTTATATCTGCAGGCTTACTGCCTTCTAAGTTTTTATTTTGACAGCAATCTTGTGTGTTCTTATTTTATTGTACTGTAGCTACCCATGCAGCTGATTTATTTCTTGCAGAGCAAAGTTAAACCTATGAAGAGATTAGCTCTTTGATCTTCTGCGGGATAGTTGCATGCCTTTTCTGAGCGTGGCAAAAATGTGTGCCTTTTTTCAATTGGTCTCTTTCAAAGGTTCTTTGCAAACACGTCTCGAGGAAACCAAAAATAATCAAAGCGCATGTCGTCTAGCGAGGAAGATGGCTGAAACACGAAGGTTTCTGTGGTGTAAATGAATAAAGTGGACGTTTAGAATTGATTTCTTTGAATTCGATTTATTCAGAGCTTTGCTAGGGTAGCATAAAGTATGATTAGATGGAGCAAGTACGCAATTTGTAACTGTTTGTTACGGATGTTCTTGCTTGCGCTTATGCGTTACTTTAGGCCAGCGAATAGTGACGCGGCCTTGCCCACAATGTATATTTATTTGTAGTATATGAGCCGGAATAAGTGTAGCTTTGTGTCAATCTTATGGTCCATTATTTTTGTTTTTCTAGTGACGTATTTTATAGAACAAACCAGTGGGAGTATCACCAAGTTTTTTTTACTCGTTTTGTGTAACGATATATTACCATAAGGTTTTTCAGACATCAAAGACATTAAGTATTTTTTCGCACTTTGAGGAACCAGCGACAACGGCTGAGAAATATGGCGCCATGGCATGCGTAATTGAAAAGTGTGCGTGTTGAAAAAGCGTTAGAAGGATAGTTTATTCAATGAAAAAAGGTTCGACGAGCGATCCTCATTAAATATTCGTAGAAGACATGGTTTCAAAAAACACGTGGAATTATAATTTCGCTATTTTTAATTATGCTTCCGATGTTATTTTTGGGCTTTCCTATTTCAGTATTTATTGTAACATGTGTATAAGATGCACACTTCTCATTTGGTTAAGAATTTTTTGTAAGTTTGTTCTTTCTATTTTTGGGTGTTTAAAACTTCATCGAACAAACTGTCTACAGTTACATTGTTATCAAGATTAAATGTGTCAGCTCCACCATTTATGCAGTTGTTTTGCCATACTCTGGGCGTATGCTTTCGTAGTATTTGCGAAAGTCTCCGTAGGTTTTTCGTGCAGGGAACCCTGTAAATGAGAGGTGGTGAGGGGGGAGTGCAGGTGGCGGCAAAAGAGCGTGAGGGAAATAACTGACACGCTATTGTACGGGACTCTTAGGACTCGCACAACTTCACGTGCTGGCCTCGGTTCACGGGGGAAAGGTCGAGGAAACCATAGTCTAAGGGAGGGGCTCCGTGCGCTTTGCGGGCCACTGAAGGTCGTCATTGCATTGGTGTGGAGCAGGAGGAATAGACTTTATTGAAGCCATAAAGGACTTCAGGTAATCAAGCTGGGCTGGTCCCTACGTCCCGGGTCCCATTGGTCCTGCAGGCCTAATCCGCTAAGGATATCAGCTGGCGCTGACCCTCCGCGTCCAAGGCCCTAATAGCCGTCTCCCAGGGGTTGAGGTGGTCTCGCAGTCGTGCAGCGTCTTGTGGTGCCGGATGGTTGGGGCAGGCAAGGACCATGTGTTACATGGTGCTGCGGTTCTGTTGGCAGTTGGGACATGTGGGTGAGGGGTAGAGCTGGGGGTAGAGGAGGCTCATTCTGGATTTGCTTCTGGCAAGCAAATGATGAGGTGGTGGTAGAGTGCGCCGCTGCTCCCGATAGTGTTTTGTAATGCTCCTAAAGGTGGTGAGGGGGTGGGTGGGTCCAGCCGCTCTTCCGGATCTTCGTGCCCGGGAACCACGGCATGGGAGCTAGCTTCTTCGCGTGCCAAGTGATGGGCTCGGGCGTTACCTCTCACATCGGTCTCAGTATGGGACGGAGTCCAGATGATGCTGATGGTCCGCTTCCCTTCTGGTGGGTGGTGGGTGTCGAGGATGTGATGAGCATAAGCGCAAGCAAGAACATCCGTAACAAACAGTTACAAATTGCGTACTTGCTCCATCTAATCATACTTTATGCTACCGTAGCAAAGCTCTGAATAAATCGAATTCAAAGAAATCAATTCTAAACGTCCACTTTATTCATTTACACCACAGAAACCTTCGTGTTTCAGCCATCTTCCTCGCTAGACGACATGCGCTTTGATTATTTTTGGTTTCCTGGAGACGTGTTTGCAAAGAACCTTTGAAAGGGACCAATTGAAAAAAGGCACACATTTTTGCCACGCTCAGAAAAGGCATGCAACTATCCCGCAGAAGATCAAAGAGCTAATCCCTTCATAGGTTTAACTTTGTTCTGCAAGAAATAAATCAGCTGCATGGGTAGCTACAGTACAATAAAATAAGAACACAACAAGATTGCTGTCAAAATAAAAACTTAGAAGGCAGTAAGCCTGCAGATATGGTCACCGATCAGAATTTTTTAACTTACAGGGGTGCGAAGAGAAGCTACTGGTGCACTCTCGTGAACTCTGGTGTACTTTGTTATGCTGTCAGAAATTTTTGTATATCTCAGTGAACTTTGCAATTTCTTCATGAGAAACAGCCGTTTCGTGAGGAGTATCCGGCGCTCAGACCTGGCGTCAACCTCTCCTGCCGTCATGTGAGAAAGAAAGAAAAAACATATTGCCGGACTAGGGGAGCTCCCCACCGCGCTGGTGCCCTCACAGTAGCGCCAACGCTCGTTAAATAAACATTTATTGCTCATCCTCCTCACCACTCACTCATGAAGTGTGAGCGAGTGCACACATGACTGAGCACTCTGACCTATCGGTAGCAATTAGCCCAGTTGCCAAACACGTTCCTGGTAAAGGTCCTGTGTGCCTGGGAACGATAACGTGCTTATCTGCCAAATCATTGCAAAAAACATAAAGAAGGCGCAAGGAAACGGGATAATTATAAAAACACACACCAGTTCCGCAATTAAACGTTAATGCTTTCGCAATAACTCCATAAATGAATCATATGGTGCTTTTATACATGTGCTCAATATCGTTTCCCACCAATCGCCATGCACTCACGCACCGGATGTGGTTCTGCAATCCAGCAGAGCAACAGTTCCGTTTTCCTTGAAATTTCCGCCGAAACATATACGCTATCTACACTAACGTAAAACTAAGTTTGCCAAGAGCGCAAATTGTGCATGTTCATAATCATGCGCGTGCCACATATTGCCGCTCACCTGCAGTACTCGGCAATGATTACTTACCCAATAATAGCGACGAGGTTGTGTTTTCTCTTTTTCAACAAAATTCAATAAGGTTTTTTTGCCCGTCTTCCCCTGAAGCATTGTAAAAGCAGCGGCTGCCCATTCGCATTAATCCGTAGCATTCTTTGCCGAGTACCCCTACAGCCAGGACCATGTAACGCCGTGCATTTCCACAGAAGTCTAGATATCGCTGAAATTACACATGTAGTCGCTATAATAGCTGGTCGAACAAAATTTGGAAAAAAATAAAACATTGGGAAAATGGCAGAGATGTTTAACGCCCTGCATTTCTATAAACGTCCACCTTTAATCGTTACAATAGCGTGAATGGAGTAGTTGGTTCGACAAAAAAAAACTAACAAATCAGAAAAATATTAAATATATACGGAACGGGCGAACCGTATAACGCCCTGCACTTCCGAAATAAGGCACGTTTCGGGAAAGTTATAAATGTGGTCGTTATAATAACGAAAATTCAGAAACTTGATGGGACGAAATTTTGAAAAACAAAAAAAATAAAAAAAGATTTAAAATTGCGGAAAATGGCTAAACGAATGACCCATGACATTTTCACATAATTAGGAGTTCCCGAAAGTTTAACATTAAATTCCTAAAATAGCGTAAATGGAGGTAATTGGTCGAACGGAATTTTAAAGGACTAAAAAAATAAGAAACATAAAATATTTACGAAAAATGGTGTCCCTGTAACAACCTGCTTTTCCACAATAATGCAGTTTTCGCGAAGGTTCCGTAACCGTTTTAATAATTGATTTCATTGATTGTGGGGTTTAACGCGCCGACGCAACGCAGGCGATGAGGCGCGCCGTAGTGGAGGTCTCCGGATTAATTTTGACCACCTGGGGATCTTTATCGTGCGCCGAAATCTCGTACACACGGGCGGTTTTGTTTTTCGCCTCCATCAGAAAAGCGGCCGCCGCGGCCGGGAATTGAACCCGCGACCTCGTGCTCAGCAGCGCAACGCCTTAGCCACTGAGCCACCGCGGCGGGTAACCGTTTTAATAACGTAAATGGAGATAATTGATAGAACGAAATTTTGAAAAATATTATATAACAAAAATATAAAAAATACGGGAAATGGGAATCCGTATAACGAGCCGCATTTCCACAATAAGGCAAAAGTTTGCGGAAGTTCCACCTATAGGTGTTATATTGCGTAAATGCGATAATTGGTTGAAAGAAATATTGAAACACAAAAAATAGGAAAAATAAAAAAAAAGGCGAAAATGCGGAACTGTGTAACGCCCTGCATTTCCACAATAATACAGATTTCGCGAAAGTTGAAATATATTGGTTATAACTGCGTAAATGGATATAATTGGTCGAAGGACGTTTTGAAAGAGTAAGAATTGAGAAAAATATTAGGCAATTACGAAAAAATCGCAAACCGCATAACGCCCTGCGATTTCACAATGCAAATATCGCGAATTTTCCGCTTCTAATGGTTATACTAACGTAAACGGAGATAATTGGTCGGACAGTATTTAGAAAAAAAACAGAAATGTGGCCGTGCAAAAGTGACACTCAAGACAAGCGGCATAAGAGTGCTGCGAATTAGTAGATAAGTCTCACAAATCCTGAGAAATTTTTACCGTCATGTTCGATGTATTGACGTGCAATGCATTGCCAAGCGTAAGTAATTACAGGGTGCAGATGTTCCCTACGTATAAAATAAGGCTATAGTTATTGAATAGCGTTCGTATGTAGACTTCCAGGCCCTAACGTCAGTTTCTGGCTGCATACCTTTTCTTATAATTTTTTCAGCCCTGCAGAAAGGATCACGATTGCGGCCCAATCTGCAAGTGCGTAATGGGAACGAATGGACCGTTTTGCATTCATAAATATGACGACTGGGTAGCGCCACTATGACGTGTGTATTCGTCGCAGCACAAGGGGGTCTTTTTATTCCACATTATGCGCTCCGGTGGCCAAGAAACGCAACTCATCGAAGAAGCAATATTCAAGAATAAAAATGTCTCAAGATTTTTTCAAGCACAAAAAAAAGCTGGCGGCACGCACAAACCAAACTCTACGGCCAACGAAGTAGCCTTAGATTGTTTCTTTATATAAAGTACTACTGCAAAAACGCATTACACAGTGGATAATTAGGAACAACTTGGGCAATATGTGAAGTGTTTGTTGAGGTTCCTTGTTGTTGTGGCGCCACAAAGCTTCACCGACAAGGGTGTATTTTAAGTTTTAGCGTTGAATTGCTTGCTGTGGCTTCCTTTCGGTGTCAGTCTGTTCAATTTCTATTTTGTGCATATCTCTCAAAAGGCCTAAAAGGTGGGACAACGTACGTGAAACTGGGCAGTAGAAATTTTTCAATTGTTTGCAAGCTTTTCTTAGCTGTCATGCCCAACGGCCGCATCTTCATTACTCTGGGCATCACAGCTAACCAGAGCTATCCAACAATTGAAACAGTTCTTCTGCCCAATTTCGTTTACATTGAACACATTTTAGGCCTTTTGAGAGATATGCACGAAAGGGAAGGGAGATAAGGCCGTGGACGGCTGGTGGCGCATGAAGGAGCAAGGTGCGCTTGCATCAACCTCGCCATTTTTCGAGTTTTGTCACCCGAGAAACTACTATTCGATTTACGGAAGTTGCTCTCCGCCCCCGGGTAGCAAGGTTTCCGCAAAAACAAGGGCTTTTTAACGGACCAGGCTGATATCTTCGCCATGCTTCAGTTTGAGCTGTGCTGCCGACATCAAAATTGATGTGACTACCCACGTCTTGTGGTGAGGATCCTCGGAACTTTACCATACCATAACCATTACCATAGACGCCTTTTCCGCCTGGAGAAGCCAACGAAATAGCACTTTCGCGGTACCGAGTGCTGGCATCAGTTCCGCTTCGACGCCGACAACCACCACAACAAAGCACAGCGTCGTTGGCTGCCAGCATCACACAGCGGTACAGGCTTCTTTACCGGACCCACTCAACCGCCTAATATATTTTACCGTTCCACACGTTTAAGATCACCATAAGACCACGTTTTATGCTAAGCCCAATTAAGAACAGCAGGGCACTGCCATGTTGCCACAGCTGCAGTCTTTGTGGACGTCATTGGAGGCAGCCGAGGAAGATCTGCTCGTGGGTCATGCGTGGACAGACGTCATTCAACGCCGAAAAACAGCACTCGCGCTAATAGCTCTGGGGTCCTCCACTCCGGTAAAGAGAGCGCTCCCTGCGATGCCCTGACACACTGTGATTCGCAGGGCACGAGAACGCCACTCCCACGAGACATTCACCTAGGCCTCACCAAGGCTTTGCCACTAGCTATACCGCCTGGAGCCTACGGAATTCGTATTCTGAAGACCTCCAACGCGTTACCCATCGATATGTGGCCACCACGTGTGTTATACATCTTTCGGGGAATTGCGCAAATCGGAATTTAAACGTCAATAATCCCCCTGTATGCCTACGAGGCCCTTTTCGATGGCCCCGTTTGCGGAGTAATAATATATGGAACAGGCGGAAACGATCCTGAAGTGCAACGCCTACGGAACCTTTTGTGCTGCACCCACTGGATCGTCCCTGCGTGACGGATGGGTAAAAGCAGCCCTCATTGTTTTGAACGCAAATACCCCCCCCCCCTTACGTCCTCCACTACAATTGCATAATGGCCTTTGCTTCGTACTCGGCAAAGTCGTCGTGGGTAACCCGTGTCGTTACATTGGGCATGTGGCACGCATCTGCCCCAATTTTCAACTCCCTCGTTTTGCCAAATGCAGCAAGGAGCACAGTATGACAGCTCGAACTGCACGGGCAGTTCGCCAAAGCGTAAAAACTGCGGTGCCTCCCACATAGCAACGGATCCCCGTTGTAAGAAGCGCACTGAAGCAAACCAAGGGTGAAAGCCAGGCAGACACGCCACCGACCGTTCAGGGATTCTACGCACAGTTACCAATCACGAACGCCTCGCAATAATAATACTTCAAATAGGACGGCGGGATTCAACCCCTCAGAACGGCACGGAACACAACTCGACATCGTCAGCAAACCTACCGGTGTCAGACCACCACAGTCGTCACAACCACAAAGCACAGATCCCATTCCAGCACAAATAGAACCGTCGAACGTCAGTCCACGCCGGAAACTGCGCCATGAACCACCACCACGAGACTCATCGATTCAGTATCCGCCATGACCACCGTATCCTTCGGTGGCATCGTTACCGCCAGAAGCACCAGTGGCCCTTCACCATCCGGCGTTTACAGCTCGGGATCTTGGGCTTACTTCGGCACCGCAGTTCACAAGTGCCGATCACAACACACAGGGCATGCGTCAGGCCCATCAAAGACGTGACGATAGCTCCATAAAACCGCAAATGTCGCCCCAGGGCTCAGGCTCAAGTTCCAATTCTTCGGTTCCTCCACCGGTGGCACAGCTCTCACAGACCGAACCCCGCCATCAGGTTCAACAGCTGCTGTTGGACTTTATCTCGAACAATCGATCTCACGCCAATCAATACTGAAAGAAGCTAGAGCCATAACCTCTTTCGGGATACAAGCCACTATAAAACTATAATTGAAGAAGTAATACAGAAGGTCCTCGTGGACCGTTTGCCTCAACTGATCCTGCAAAGCCGTTCCGGTCAAGGACAGTGCACCCACCCCCGACCTGCATTTGAGAAATCTGGGGGCCAGCCGTCTACAAGCGGTCCAGCAATTTCGCAAAGAAGGACGGACACATATACTTCAATCTTTCCTTAACCAGTCAAATACAAAGGCCCGTGAGTACTTCTTTGATCCTCTCCCGGGATACCTTCCATCGGCACTACACCGCCTTCAATGTGGAGGCGGCACTCAGAAAAGTCTGGACAACATTCGGCGGCATGCTGGACAAAAGAAAGAACACCAGAGCGGTACAGAACATAGCTCTGCGACTCGGCACCACGAAGACCGATCCAGTGACCTAGGCTGGCCGACTCTTCCTGAATCGATCATTTACGGGGCTCTTCGCAACTTGCCGGACGTGTACAAGGAGCTCCTCGACTGGCTCAATGCTATCTGGAAATCTTCTGTGCTGCCTAATGAGTGGAAGGAATCGTGAAAAGCACCCATTCCAATGACTGACGAGCTACTCATGCGAATAGAGAATCTAAGACCCATTTTTGTGAGTTTTATTATTATCCCCTTACGGCCCCAGCCGACACAAACGTGTGGGTCAACAAATTCGTTTACTTAGTGGCGCTTGTTTCGGTTTTGGTTTCACAGCCCTGGATAGCCGCTGCGAACGGTTCGGTAGTTAATCAATCAATCTTGTCGCCACTTGTGTTCACTCATTTTGCCGCCACGGGACGAGAAATCGCACATTAAAAACGGCGCCCCAGCCGGCGCGATCATGCTAGCCGGCTTCAAGATGAAAACTGATACTTCTTCTTGCTATTCTCGTATTTTTTGAATAACCAGCGTGAGGCACGATTTGCAGAACTTGTTAAAACACTATCGGCTAAGAAATACGCCCGTTCCTTTCGTGTGCGTTCCGTCATCACGCTAGAAACATGCACCCACACATATGTGTGGGCTAGGTTTCGTCGTTACAAAAATTTTGGTGGGCGGTATTGGCTGGCGGGCTCGTGCACTGCAGCGCTAACGATAAATAATTTTTTTCTTGGTTTCTTGGTGTGTCATTTATTCGCGGTTTTGTGCTGGTCCGCTGGTAATGTTTTCTTGCGCCTTAACCTTGAACAAGTTCCATAGTTACTTGTGATAATATATAATAATTATAATTGATATCTATAATAAATAAAACTTCATTATTTATTTTTACAAAATCTTATAATATATGCACTCGTGAAAACAACATCAAACTATAAATAATACGTAAAAATGCAGTTTTTCTGCACCTGATGCCGTTTTTAAGGTATTCTTACTATGGGCAGATCATACGAACAGAAGCCCAGTCCACACATATGTGTGGGTTTGTTTTCTGTTAGAAATACTCCGAGATTTCCATTTTCACTTGTCGAAGCATCATTACGAAGGGGTAAACACACAAAATGTAATTACTTGTGGTCATTTTTTTAAATATTTTTGTTGTTCAGGAAAGTGTTATAGAACTTACGGAGGGAATAGTGTGATGAAGGACCCCGCTAGCGGTTCGCGCTAGACCTCTATACAATGCGAAAACATCAGGTGCGGAACATCTAGGAGATATATTTTCGTTGCCAGAAAAAAAACGAGAACACGCACAAGGTGAACACATAAGGGAGAAGGTACCGGAGACGTTAAAAGCATGCACTTTCACTCGAGAACGAAATAGTGTTATCTAGTCTACAACACAGTCAAAGCAGCGATAGTCTCAGAATGTCCGAGTCCGTCAGGCACACAATCCAGCCATGTCGGTGCTAGAAGCTGACAAGACTCGCGTACAGCGCTTGTGCTTTTTGAGGCACCCCGGGCCTACGGCGCGGTGAGGAACAGCTGGCCCGTAGACGTTGCACGGGGGCGCTTGACAGTGTGCGGGCCTGGTGCACTTGCTGTGTACCCCACGCCCCACGTCAGGCCTAGGGTGCTTGGCATAGATCTAGGCCTCCACTGGGGCCTACTCCGTGAACCGCCTTGAGAACACGAACGGGATGGCCAGTGCTTCCCAGAATACCTCGAAAGGAGCCACCAGAACCTGCCCGGGACTCGGGAAAGGTAACATTCTGTAAGTCAGAATTCATGAACCCGGCACACTAAACAACAAACCCACCTTGATGTGATTCCAGCCACCCAAAGTCCATGGTTGGTTGGTTGGAACCAAAAATCAGTAGCGCGTACCCACTCTGGGGGATTGGCCAAGTCAGATTGGGGGAACTGGTCAAGAAATCAAGCTAAGGGTAAAATAGAGCTGTGGAGTGTGAGGGAAGGGATGTTGGCAATTTTGAGGAAAAAAAAAAACTATAACATACTGAAGTAAAAACAGATACTACGCGTACCAGAGAAAGAAAGTACGAAGTGTCTTTTAAAAGGGTAGGCGACCGGATTGTGAAATAAAAGCGTGAAGGGCGCGACAAACATCCCCGTGGCAGAAATCTAAACCCGATGCCCCAAATGACAGTACATTCGATACAGACAAGGAAAGACCCAGGCGCCGGAGGGGAACCTCCAGGAATCGATTTCGGATAGAGGAGAACCGCCGGCAACAGAGCAGGAAATGTTCGATTGTCTCCTCCTCTTGACAAAACTCGCATTGGGGCGAAGGCGCTATGCGTGCACAGTGAAGGTAGAAATTCAAATTGGGCACTCGGCAGCGAAAGCTGGTCAATGTGACCTCGCACAATCGCGACTGCAGAACATCACTCTTCCACGCATACCGGAGGTGCTCAATTTCGGTGTGCGCACGCCATTTTCTTCTTTCTCTTCCTCCTTAGTAACCCATGCTTTGTCCTTCTTCACCTTGCCAACCCCGCAGCAAGTAGTTCCGAAATACATCACCACAAATGGTTTTCGCACGAATTCAATGGCGTTTGAAAACAAGAGGCCAACTCAACCCCTGTAAAATGGATCTCCTTAGGCACCATTATGCTTTATACAGTTTAAAAAGGCTGTCCGAAGATGGTATAGCTAACAGCTCAGCATGTGCTGCCCGTGCAGTGGTAGCCATCGACATTAGGAAAGCGTGCCCTCGGTACTTCATGAGGCAGGTATTCAAGGTGCATGCAACCGAGGATCGGACGGAAAGCAACTCACATTTGTGCAAGATTTTTTGCGAGACCACCACTATCGAGTAGGAGTTGGTGACACACTCGGCGCAAGAACAGAAACTGCGTCAAAGTACCTAAACGTTACCTCTATTCCCAAACGATAATTATTATTGTCATGGCTGACCCTCCTTTATTTGTGGATGAAATTTAAGGCTTACGTTTCACAATTTCTTCAGATTTTTCACGTGAAGAATTGCCCTGCAGCATAAGAAAATTTTTTATATATTCAACACTGCACCCGTAACGCACACAAATCCGAGGGGAGACCTGTGCTGGGGTCCCCATATCCAGCGCTTCATATCTGGAGGTCTGCCATGATGGCGACCTGTGTCTCGGAGGTCGTGTGTTCGGGCATCCCTACAACCTGGTCTAGTCGACTGCAATTGTTCATCGTCAGCTTCTGACACATGCGCACAGAAGGGGAAAGTGCCCGCAAACGGTGCGTGATAACGGGCAGGCCAAGCGTGGGTAACTGCGTGGGATAACGTCACCCCCACCCGAAGCCTGCGCAGCACGACCTCGTCCCAACGAGCAAGCCCAATAGGGAGGTCAATTCCACGCGGTGAAAGTAAAGCTGGAGTGGAGAGACGGAGTCCTTTTCCACCAGCAGTTCTTTTATGGTAGATAGTGAACGAAGTGACAGTGGCCGTTTGAGGTCTCTGTGGCGGGCGTGATCCGCGGTTGTGTGGGCAGAAAGCACTTCCTGGCGAATCCACAAAACGCCGGCAGGGCATGGATAAATGTACATAATCTCGTGAATGCGTGCGTCTAGTCTTGTACAATGCGCGAGACGACGCACGCAAATCCCAAATCACTACTGTTGAGTCAGTATGAAGTTCCAACTCGTCCCCAGTAGTCAATGTCGATGCCAGAGCCTGCAGGCCATCTTCAATGGCAGTACGTTCTGCTAACAGACTTGGAACAGCACGGAGTGACTCGTACGCGCAGCGCTGGGTAATGCAGGGTTAAAACGACACGTCAAGGCCATAGTGACGAAGCAGTCGTATGTCCCGGGTATCCACAAAAGCGTGGACAACAAGCGATTGCGTCTGAAACGCACAGCCAGGGACATGAAAGACGGCATCTAGAAGCCGGTGAAGGCCCGAGGTACGGACGTGTAGCCTTGTCAGAAGCTGGTTGTCGGTAACCTGATGGTACAGCCAGGGCGGCCTTGCTGCGGAAAGGGCTGGCATCGTATTGAGCGACTGGCCCATGTACGCGGAGAGAGCTGCTGCCTCTGGAACCTGTCGACGTTTCAGCACGCATGCGGAACGACGCTCATGAATGAGGTAATCTAGCATGTTTAGCCGTGCTTCTGCTTGGAGCAGTGAAATTGGCGTTAGGCGTGGAAAGGAAGTAATAGTGCGCATGGCGACCATGTGAAAAGCTTCCAGCAAGCCCTATTCCCCTTGCGCCATGTGCTGGAACTGCACCTGGTAGAGCAGCCTTGGCTGTAGTATGGCGTGCACTTGGAGATTGGCAATCGTGAACCAGGCCGCGCCAGACGTCAGAAAGATGTGGCGAACAAGGTGGAGCATTTTCCGGCTTTCTGTTGATCAGATCCGAAGCAGTGATGCGCTGAACTTGAAACCGATATCTCCAATCACAGAACCCGAAGGTGTCTAACAATGGTAACGGCAGACCCTTTCAGCTGCAGTGTGATCGGAGATAATGCAAGGAAGTGACCGCTTCAAGCGTTCGTGTCGGTGAAGTGCAGCAGTCTTCCTTTCAGAGAAGGTAAAGCCCGCGTACACACAACATTTCTGGTAGTCCGTTGAGGGATGGCCAGGGCTTCCCGGAACACCTCGAAAGGAGCCAGCAGAACAGGCTCGGGATTGGAGAAAGGTGACGTTCCGGCAGTCAGATTTCAGAAACCCGGCACACCAGGCAACAAAGACCACGTACCACGCTCGCAGCACGCACGCACACCAACAAGGACCACGGATCATGGTAAAAACCGCTTGCTGGAGGCACTCTGCTTGTCGTCAAAAGTCGGGATGAACTGACCATACAGTAATGTCATCCGTGTGCATGAGGAAGTACAAGTCTTGGATAGTGGAAATGTGTCAGGCGAGGGGCAGCAAGACAATGTTTAAAAGAGTAGCCGAGACAGAACAGAGCCGTGTGGTACGCCGCGTACTGGTGTAAACAAGCCGAAGCTTCTGCCTTTGATGCGTATAGAAAAAGACCGGCGTTGAAAAAAGTGCCGGATAAAGTCACAGACTTTGTCTCGGAGGCGAAGACAACTTCTGATTTGTAATATTGCAGCGTAACTAACGTAGTCATACAGTTTGCAAAAGGCCCTAGCTAGTAGTCTTCACACGGCGAGGACAGCGTCCCACCATAACCATAGATGACAGGTATTCCAAGCCATCTTCAATACCAAGATCAGGTCTGAATCCTAGTTGCGCCGGGTAATTCCATTAAAAAGTATCAAGCCCCAACTGAAGACGTGTGACCAGCATCCGCTCTAACAGCATGCACAGCATAGCTGTCAAAGGGATTGGGCGCAAGTTGCGAATATCGGGTGGTGGTTTCCCGGCATTTGGGATCGGAATAACCGCCCGAACCCAGGATTCAGGGAGTTGACCAGATAACCACACCCAATTTACTGAGTCCAGAAGAATTGTTAGAGCTGGGTCGTGAATAATTTTGTATATTCATAAGTACGGCCGTTGAGACCTGCAGCAGTCCGTAGTTATGCTCGATTGACCACGGCCAGGAATTCAGCCATTGTTAACGGTAACTGAATTACAGAATTGGAATCGTGAGTTGGCGGTAAGCCCACATTGCTCGGAAGGGGGAACGGAATCGACATTCTCACTTGCACAGCATCAAAGGCAGGCAACAAGGATCGGGCAGCATCTGTGGCGAACTGTGCCGCATCCTTGTTTGATGCAATGCAAGCACTGGCTGCTGCTTCCAGAGGGCGACTCCAACATTCCATGGCGTGGAAGGTGTGCCAGACAGACGACGGAGAAGATGACGCACCAAGACACGAGCATCAGTCAAGCCAGCGCCGTCTGGACAATCTTTTCTCGCGCCATCTAGCAGCAGCGGTGAGGGGCTTATAGTGCAGCCTGGCAGGTATCGAGGAAGGGTCGTGGGTGGCAATTACTTAAGCTTGCTTACGTTTTGCCCGGAGCAGCAGGAGCCGGAGATCAGGCCTAGGGCGGGTCTCCTCCACCCACGTATGCTGGGAGGCGTCCACAAGGACACGGCGAACCAGTTCGGTGGGGTCTCGGATGACCGCTGTGATGAAAGCATTCAGGGTTGATGGGAAGGTACCTCAATTAACCACTGGCGACGAAGGCGACCCGTTGACTCCAGAATGAGACCGATGTGAATTGTGTGGTTATGACTGCCCCAACAGTCCGCTTCGCGTTGCCAAGAAACCATTGGCGTACACAGTGACCACGGCAAGTAGGGTGAATAGGTGGGCATCCGTGCGTGGGTAAACCGGCGTGTTAATCTGGTAATGTCATTCAGAAGTGTAAAGCTGGTATGAGTGAAGGGCTCTAAGACCACTCTACCACGCTCACTTGAAAACGGGTGTCCCTAGTCCCGTGACGGGTGTCCCAGACACCGTAGGGTCACGAGGCAGGTGTAGCAGAATTCCATATAACGCACGACAAGCACTTCATGCATGTCACACCTGATGCTGTCACGAAGGTAGTCGGGATCATCCCCGGAATCCCTACCCGTGACGACATAACGGCGCATGTCAGTTCCTGATATCAGCTACGCTTGCACGTTATAAGAATATTGGTTCGATAGGTGAAGAATAACAACCAATGAAGTAGGGTCAAAACAAAATCTATTTTTTTCTAGCCGAGGTAGGAGTCGCTCCTTCTCTAAAGAAGACCGTGTGTGCAGTAGTGGAAACCGAGACTGCCTAAACAGAACATAAAGAACCAGTTTAGGCTCAGCATGAATGGAGTACAAATCTAAGAGCGACCTACTGTCCGCATTCTCTCTCCTGACAAAGACGGCGATAAGGGACCCAGCCTGTGGCTCATGAAATTGACTGCCACGTGGAAACGCACAGTAGCCCTGATAAGGTGGGTAACTTCAAAGAAGTGGGACGCCCATGACCGCGTTGTTCGCATTTTGGTAAACTCCCAGTGGACTCTAAACGCGACGCACTCTAAACGCGACACACGTGCATAACTTCTACAGACTCACAAAAAACAAGCGCTTGTAGAACACCTATACCTGAAAGCTATTCGAATTGTGTCTGGTCTTCCCCGCTTCGCAATGGTTCATAATCTCCCCATTCACTCAGGGATGGACATCATAGAAGACACAGCAGAAAGCTGAGAAGTCTCACAACTACTACGCGTCGACAGCACTCAAGCCGGCAGGGCCATTCTTCGTCAACTTGATCACTCATTAGACACGAAGCCTCCGATTACCAACCACCTCCACCAAGGAAAGAAATAGCCATTGCTAATCACCAGCCCATGCCCCAAAACACAGGCGCAGCACCTCCGACACGGCGCCAACGAGCAGGAATGACATACCTGAAAGTGGTCCGGCGTACTTACGACGAGAAAGGGGTGCGCACAATTTACGCTGACGCAGCTCTCCGAAACATGATGGAAATAATAGCGCTACAAGGAAGGGACGACAGAAGAAGACATACAGCACAGCGGAGACTAACAAACTGAATGAATTTAGACGAGCAAATATACTACTATGAAGTAGACACGTGGAACCAAGAGAAGTTAAAAATATAAACTAAATTCATACACAATAATATTATAATTAAAAAAATTACAACGCACAATTTCACCATCACACATGCCATCTAAACCATATTAGACACCATTGAGAAACGCGATTTCTCTGCCCAACAACGATATCTAAGCAACACTAATGCAAACATCCCCTGCGCGCGGAATTTCACGCGTTTCTATTACTTCCCGAGTGAGCGAGTCACGCTTCCTAGCGAGCAGTTTAGTCTTTTAAAAAAAATGGAGCATACCTACAGACACGGCAATAAATGGCAAGATGCCCCCTTATCGCCTTGCTAACAATATTTTTGTGCTCACGGAGTCTATCATTAACACATATACCAGTTTCGCCGATATAAACTTTTTGCAGGGCGACGGAATCAAGTAAACCACCTCCCTCCATGCAGGCAACGAACTTACTCTGGTGCTTCATGCGGAACCCATTCTCTTCTTTTCGAGTTCCATTGACCTAGCTTTAAAACTTTGTAAGCTTGTCGGGTGCAGAAAAAAAAAAGATTGCCTCCCCCTTCTGGCCTCCTCGTATCTCGCTCTGCCAGCTTAGCCTCGTTAAGCAACTTTTCGGCTTTACAAACCAGATGTGTGAGGTAGCCGGAACTCGATAATCGCTCATCTTGCTGAGCCAGGCTAGCCGCCGTCTTGTTCTGGCATGATTTTGATAAGGCATTCCTGACGCACAGGGTAGCAATGGCTCTCTTCACCAGATTGGAGTGTAAGACTTAAATGGAAAGTAATCGTCGACGTATCGGAATACTTTCAGCACTTTTGAATTATGGAGATACTCGTTAAGTTTTCTGCCCAGTTTTGCGATATACAAGTCACTAAGTACTGGCGCTATACATGACCCAATCATATGGGGCTCCTGTGAATAAATGTCTTATCGTCAAAATACACATTAGTGGACCTATGCTACATGGATAGGAGCTTCGAAAACCTACCGGCAGTCGTGCCTGCGTTGCTTAAGAACACAACACCACGTTTGTCATTACATTCCTACAAGCAAATAAGCTGTTCGTCATGGGGTAGAGAGTAGAAAAGTCTTTTATGTCTATATATAGGCATATATTTCTAGACAGCAATATGGGTTGGCAGTCCAAAAAACCTCAGAAAGCAAAGGGGAGAGTGTGGCAGGTCATTGAAACAGATGAAGAATTTGGAAAGACAGAAAGAAAGTGGAGAAAAAATTCCCTGCTGGTGTCTGATTCGCCCCATGCATAGCTAGCAGTGTCTAACAGTTTTGGTGTCATAGGGAGCTTAAGAGGGTTCAACGCTGGTCGAGCACTCAGGACATGTTGTAGACACTGGAGTAATGGCCCGGGGGTTAAAAAGAAGGTACCCTTCACCCCGAGTTGTCCATGTGTCGCTGGCTACCACTCCAAAACACAGGAAAAAAATACCTTAACATAAATAACCGGCAAAGTAGACGGGAAACAACCCCGCGGTAGAGTAGTGGTCCGTGCACCAGACACGTATTTTGGAGGTCATGGGTTCGTATCCCACCCTGCAGGTATTTTTTCTCCACTTCCTTTCTGTCTTTCCAAATCTATCTGTTTCAATGACCTGCCACAGTCTCTCTTTTGCTTACCAAGGTTTTCTTGACTGCCAACCATTATTTCTTAGTTCAACGAGCCCCTCATTGTTCTAATCTGATATATTTATAGACTATATATAAACCTTTTCTACTCTCTACCCAAGAGGAACTGCTTATTTCCGCGCAGAAATGTATTAACAAACGTGGTGTTGCGCTCTTAAACAACGCAGGCACGTTTGCCGGGGCGTTTTTGGAGCTCCTGTCCGTGTGCCTTAGGTACAGTTATGTGTGTTTTGACGATAATACTTTGATGCAGAGGAACGGCATATGCATTGGGTCAAGTACAGCGCCAGTACTTAGTGACTTGTACCTCGCAAAACTGGACAAAAAAAAGAGTATCTGGATGGTTCGAAAGTGTTGAAAGTATTCCGATACGATGACGATTACCTTGTTGTTGTAGACTGTGAGACCCAGAGCCTGGAAGCCCCCGCAGAGCGTGTCCTTTCACTCTTCAGCGAGCACCTGAAGCCTTTTCTTATTACTATCGAGTTAGCCCATGGAGCCGACATGAAGTTTTTAGAACTGGACTTACATTCACCAGCAACCATGTCTGCTGGTCGTAGACTCCTACGGCGAACAAACAACTCTTTCTGTTTAGGCCTTCCCACTCCAAGCTGGCGAAAGGAGCCATTGCTATTCTTTGCTTCAGGAATGCCTGTTTGAAATCATGCCCGCACATAATGACGGCTAGCCTGGCTAAGCAACCTGAGCGATTATCGTGTTCCGGTAACCCCACACATCTGGTTGTGTCAATAGCAGGGAAGGTGCTTAAAGAGGCTAAGCTGGCAGAGCGAGACACGACGAGGCCAGCAGGTGGCGGGAACCTCAAGGACAAACAAAAATCGTGGTGATTCCTTACATCCGCCAGCTTAGCCACAACCTCAAGTGCATCGCTCGACGTGCAGGGACGAATGTGGTTTTTTCTGCATCCGACAAGCTTGCAAAGCTTTCTCGCAAGGTCAACTGCCCTCGAAAAGAAGGGAATTGGTGCCGCACGAAGCACCAAAATAACTTTGTTGCCTGCACGGAGGGAGTAGTTTACTTGATTCTGTTGCCCTGCAAAATAGTATATATCGGCAAAACTGGCTGACGTAGAAATGATAGACTCCGCGAGCACCTAGAAATGTTAGTAATGCGATAAGCGGGCATGTTGGCATTCAATGCCGTGACTGTAATACCCCTGTCACACGCGCCAACCTAATGTCATTTTAGACGAATGAGATTCGTTTCAAATGACATTCGTTTTCTGCATAGGTGCTACACGAACAAACCAAATGTCATTCACGTGTGATGTCAATGGCAGTCGGTAGTATACTTGGCGCACTCGAAATTGCTTGGAATGATGATGTAATCCAGATAAGCGTTTATACTTTCAGAAAAAGTATTTAAAATGCTTTAGCATGCGTTATGCGCACTCTTTTTAGGCCGTAATTTGTTGCAATAAGTCATACGAAGCCAAGACAAATAACAAGCAGATCCGCCATGATCCATACCGCAGTTTGTCCACAAACATGGCGGCGCGCGGAGACGACGCCGCGATGAGAGACGCAGCAGCTTTGTGCATGCGAGCTAAGCGTATCAGCGGCCAGATAGAGTTGCAACGAGATCTAGCACGGCCACAAAGTTCGACTCTTCACGAAAGCGCCACGAGATCTAGCACGGCCACAAAGTTCGACTCTTCACGAAAGCGCCACGAAAAGTCACGAAGATCCACTAGCGGCGACTTCCTTTGCACTTGCTGCAGCCGTTAGTGAAACGTCAAATGCCATTTTCCGGGAACGGTGGTCCTACCCGAGAAATGAAAATTGGTTCGAGGATACTCTGCCGAACTTGGGGGAAGCAAACTTAAAGCAGGCGTTCCGCGTATCACAGACAACGTTCCGCTACATAGTGGAGTCTTGCCGGCCAGTGGTTGCAGCGCCAAGACACGACCATGAGGAAGGCAATTTCGGCAGAAAAGAGAGTGGCGATCGGCCTGTACAAACTGTGTTCGACCACAGAAGACCGTACCGTCGCTCATCTCTTCGGACAGGGGCGGCCAACTGTGAACACCATTTTTCGGCAGTTTGTTCGTGCTGTGATTGAAATGCTCGAGGCAGAATGGATCCGCATGGTTTCCCGCAAGGACATGGGTGCACACTTGCGGGAGTTCTTTGCTGTCACCGGCTTCCCTCACACACTCGGCGCCATGGGCGGCTGCCATTTCCGCGATTTTCCGATTTCGCCGCCCAAAGAACACGCAACTGACTGCCACAACTATAAGGGATGGTAGGTTGCTCTACATGTTTTCACAGGCTATGCAGTACTAATCAGCAGGACGCAAGCAGAGAATTTCCAATTGCCTAGCTTTGTACCATAATGTTACCTGTGCTCACCTGCAGCAAAATATTGGTCTCCACTAACATGTACTTACTAAGCTCGTTTACGTTAACTTTTTTCCAGTTGATATACATTTTCTTAACATGTAGCAGCTCTCGCCAAACAAAGCACTGAAAAAGTGTTGTGTTGCTGCTAAAGTTTTTTTCTATAAACATTAATTACTAGTGTATATGTGTTCTCAAAGAGGACGGTTTCATTACAAAATGTGATTCGTGTGTGACATGATAATTTACCAGCCCATTTTCTTTTCTCATGCAGGTTCAGCATGATACTGCTGGCAGGGGTCGACCACAAGTACCGTTTCCGGTACATAAATGTCGGTAGCCCCGGGAGTTGTCACGACGCCGATGTGTACGGACGTTCGAAGTTCTGTGAAACAGTCGAAAGCGATGGCTTCCAGCGTCCACTCGCCCTGATTGAGGGAACCCACGTTCCGCCCATCATACTGTGCGACCAAGCGTTCCCCTTGATGCCAAACCTGATGAAGCCGTTTGCAAGTGCCACAAGCGGAACACAGGAGGGAGTTTTCAACTACAACTTTTCGCGGACCAGACGAGTGGTGGAGAACGCCTTCGGACGGCTGAAGGCACGCTTCAGATTTGTTATGAAGAGAATGGAGTGCAAGCTCCCAAATGCAAAACGAGCAATCAAGGCTGCGTGCATTTTGCACAACATCTGCGAGGACTTGGGCGACACCGTGGAACAGCAGTGGGAGCAAGAGGCACGTGCCATCGACACACTCTGCCAACCGACACACAGCACTGGCGTGTGCGGACAGCGAGGCCCAGAAGTTCGTGCTGCACTAGCAGATTACTTTTGGAAAAGAGCCCACATGGCTTCATAAGGCAGGAGCGCAACATGTCCGCCCTACCCCTGTAGGTTTGTAGACATGCACTGTGTGTATGGCCCTTGGGCGAAACTTGAATCTTCTTTGAAGGCTACGTCACAGTTGTGCAGTTTAACCCTGTTGCAGTCCACAAGACAATGCATGGTGCTATAATAAAGTGTGTAAATGTGTCATTATACCAGGCTGTCATGTGGCATATTTTGAATCCCTATTATATAGTATTAAATATTTTTTCTTCAGGCTGCATACACTGGCACACAGGATGCGAAAAACGTGCAGTCACTGACCTGATCATCGGAAAGCAAGACAAGCAGTTGTAAGCACAGTTGGACACGTTTAGCCTTCGCAAAGCGTTTATTTGCAAAACTTTTCAAGCGCAGCAATGAAGCGCTCCTCTCTCTCAGCAGCTTTTTCTTGCAGTGCGACCAGCCGTTCACGCTGCTCGATTTCTTTTTCTCGTTGCTCAATTTCTTTTTGACGCTGTAAAAATTCATTTTGCCGCGATTTTTCAATGGCAAGGCGCAGCTGGCGCTGCTCTTCCAGCAGGCGAGACAGCAAATTCCTCTGAGATTTCTTTTTGGTGCCAGAGGAACGCGGGGACCCAGATGCTGAACGCACCGAGCCTGAGGAGCTGCTGGCTGGGCTGTCTAGCTCCGCTGCACTGGGGCTTGAACCGCCAGCAGTTGTCGGGTCATCTGGCGGCGGTTCGGAGGTCTCTAGAGGAGGCTCCTCATCCTCGCACTCGTCGTCAGGGCTGCCATGCTGCATCTCAAAGATGATCTGAAACAGTTCGCATGTTCAAATGCAATACTCACTCATGTTTATGTTCATGTTCTAAAAAGAACTTGGGGGGCTATGTTACACGTCACCCACAAGGTGTCCAGATGAAAATCTTTTTGTTTTAGTGCGTGTATCCACTTACGCTAGCATTGCGGTTATTGCCGACGCATTGTACCATGTGTAGCAATGCTTGTCGAAGCGCTCATTTGGTATTCACAATCATACACCACTACGTGGGCATGAAAATGTACTTGATTAGCCCCTTGCATTCTTCATTACAACATTGTGCGCCTCAAAACAAAAAAATAACAGGAAATAAAAGCACGCACTATAAGACCTTCACCAGGTGTTCACCCATTGCCTCCTCACCTCCTCCACAGAAGCCTCAGGGCAGCCAGACTCCACTGTTAAGCTTCTGTCATTCGCAGGCAGCGAACACAGAAAGTCGTGCAGAGCCCAGTAGAATTTCCACTTTATGGCTGCACTGCCTGTCCCCTTTGTCCTGTTTAGGAGCCTGAAAAGAGAATTATGATGCTACAAGAATGTATTCATTTCTTCAAATTATTTCTTCCAGTAAAATCAACCTGTGTATTTTCATTTTTGACAGCAAATTCCAAAATTGTTAACTGCGTGCTGACCTGACCAAAATAATGTGCAGGAGCAAAAGAAAATGAAAACTCACGGTACATACAAGACCCTCGCAGCCACATACTAGGGACCATACACATACTATGAGCGCACTGCATTTTACGCCCCATGCTAACTAAAATGTGCCTTACTATGGCGAATAGACCCCCAGCGACATCCTCCATGCACTCCACTCCACATGCGCTAGCAACGTGATCTACAACATTCCCCATTCCCAGCGCGCGCTTCGTAGCCAGTCGCGTGAGAAAGGCGTCACTATTCAAAGGGCTTGCAGTTAAGCGATGGCATGTGAAGTTCATAAATATCCAGCTTCGCCGGTTATGGGTTTAGACGTTTCCATGCATAACTACACAATACAAAAAAAAAACAAGCGGGTAATCAGGGCAACATGAAAGGAGAATGGAAAATGCCGCGGCGAGTGGTAAGACTGCGCACACGTCTGCTTACCTGTACTGGTTCCCCAGGTTTTCAATTTTTGTTTTGACCTCCCGAATGGTCTTCTTGATACCTAAGGCGCTAAGGTCCTCTGTATTCGCTTCGTACACTTTTCTGTTGTGCTTAACACGGCGGAGGTCGGATAGATGGTCCTGCCATATCCGTATCAATGCGAACGTCTCGCTCTCGGACCATTGCGTGCGTTCGTTTGGGTTTCCCGCGGCATTGCGGGCGCGCGCATTTTCCGTCCCCATGCCGACGGCAGCCATGTTGAAATGGTTGAAAGTTGGAAAAGCCGGGAACCCATGCGGTCACACTGAAAGCGGAAGTAATTCATTCAAAGTGCCCAATAAAGCAAGCGAAAGCTTTTAAAATAGGCAAGATCAAATAAAAAGTGGCAAACAATAAGTTTCTTATTTTTTTTTAAGATATTTTTTTCTGGTCTTCTGCTGTTGAGAGTACGCAGTTGGTCCGAATTCACAGTCGAATGAGTTCTCTGGACTCATTCGGTACCGAATGTCATTTGCAGCGAATGTCATTAGACTGAGCCCGTGTGACAGCAGACGAATGTCATTTGAAACGAATCTCATTCGTTTAAAATGACATTAGGTTGGCGCGTGTGACAGGGGTATAAGTGTGCTCCATTTATTGAAAAACCTAAGGTGCTCGCTAGAAGCCGTGACTGGCTCACACGAAAAATAATAGAGGCGCGTGAAAATGCGCGTGAGGGGGATGTTTGCATTATTGTCGCTTCAATATCGTTGTTGGGCGCAGAAATCAAGTTTCTCGATGGTGTCTAATCTTGTTAGGACGGCATGTGTCACGGTAAAAGTGTGCCCTTAAAGTTGTTTTAATATTATTTTTTGCGTGTGATTTTAGTGCTGCATTTTATACTTGTCTTGGTTCCACGTGTCTACTTCATAGTAGTATATCTGCGCATGGAAATCAACTCAGGTTGTCAGTCTGCGCTGTGTGGTGTGGGTTCGTCTGTCGTCCCGTCCTTGTTGCGCAATTGTATTTCCATCATGTCAACGTACTAGCACGTAAAAATGCTTTCTTCGAAACAATCAGGCCTCCATAGCATGGTACCGCGACAAGACCAGAACTAAAGGAACCCAATGCTCTCCGTGGTACCCAATCTGTGAAACAACTGGAACTGACGGTCTTGCTACTAGCGTTGGGAGAAGCTCGCACAATGAATGAATAAATAAAATCTTTATATACAACAGCAGGTGCAGTTGTTAAGGCACCCGCCCGATGAAGGACATCCCTAGTCCGGGATCTCCTGTCTGCGACTGGCTACGTGGGCCCTTTTCACAAGGTCAACCTGCAACATAGGGTCTTTGCTGGTCGACAGCACCGTCTGCTGTTTAATGGATCGGTTAGGGATTGGTTGCTGGGAGAGTGCTTTCTGGCACTCCTACGCCTGATAGTATAGGGTGCCGTGGGCTGTGCAGTGGATGCAAGTGGCTTGATAGTCTGATGTATAAATGGTAATAACAAGGGTACGTTGTGGACATGTGCGGATTATGAGCCAACTGAACGTTGTCTTTTATCCCTTGTGAGTTGGTGGCGTGGAATGCGGGAATTCCTCTGTTCGTGTCGGTGGTCCGCAAAGAAGCCTGTGTAGTGGGCGAGAGGTTGTGGGTTAGGTGGAACAGGTGGTGACTGTCCGGTAAAAGAAACGGTCTGTTTTATATAAGCGCGGGAAGCGGCGTGAGCCATCTCATAACCCTCAAGGAATTCGTGCCCAGGCACCGAAACTGTATAAACTTCGGGAATGCTCGGTCTTGTTAAAAGAAGACGGAGTGCCGTTTTAGAAACGCGGCATTGTAGGTAATTTCTGCGCGCTGCCTGAGGGTTGGTGAGTAGGGTGATTGGGTCGGGGTAGTGGTGATGGCGTGGTCTATTGCTGCTTCTTCGGGTGTATCAATCGCCGTGGTATTGACTGTGCAGGATGTGATTTCTTTACCGCCTCCATGCACTATGCAGGTTACGCGGGCGGGATTGTGCGGGTAAGGGGATGCGCTGTATATCTTGCGGATATGGCTCGTGGTCGGGCAATTCTTCTGGCCTTGTTGTACTCCGGATGCATATTTCTTGGTATTAGGACCACTCGTATGTGCTGTCGGATCTTTAAAGGTATGCTTGTTTTCTAATATATAATCGGTGGAGTAGTATAACCTAACAGGTGAAGAGTTGCACGCCCCGTCGGCGTTTTCTTCAATGGCTCTATCTGAGAGGTGTGGTGTGCCTCCTGTAATTCCTCCCAACTATTATGTACACCTAACTGTAATAATTTGGACGTCGACGTCTTCGATGGTAGCCCGAGTGCAGTCTTGCAGCATTGGCGAATAATTGTATTTATTCTGACTTTTTTGTTCGTCTTAAGAGCCACGTAAGGTGTTCTATAGTTGTGTATACTTATAAGTACTGCTTGTAATATTTTGAGCATCTCCGACTCTTTACGGCCATATCGACGATGTGCGACGCGTTGAAATATATGTTTCAGGTGGTCGACAGGGTTCTGGAGCGCGAATGTGTGGAGCCCGGAGCCATTTTTTGGAACAAGTCCAAGAATTCTTAAGTGCTGCCAAGTTCGGAGGGGTTGCACATTTATTGAAAGTTGCAAGTCTGGGAAGGTTGACTTGTTCTCCTTGGGCGTACGACGACTAAGTGTTAGAAGCGCCGATTTCTCCGGGGCACAATAAAGACCTCGTTTTTGAAGGTATCTTTCTGCAGTTTGCTATAGCAGCTTGAAGTGCGTCCGGTTGCTCACCCATGGATCCTGTACGGGTCAGCAAGGTGAGATCATGTGCCTAGATGGGGTAACAAAGGTGGGGAATATCTGTCGTTCATGGGAAGGCTTAATAAAAGTGCAAGATGACATAGGCCAGCGGGGTACCACGAGCGACAGTCTTGTCAGGGGCGGACCGCAGCGGCCGTATTCCAATCGCCGCGTTGCGTTTCATAAGGAAGGCTGCAACGTAATTGTACACTCTCTGCTCACGATCAATTTATTAAAGTCCCTGATAGATAGCATGGTGACCGATGTTATCGAAAGTACCATTTTTAACTAGAGCCAAGATGCAGCGCTTAAGGTTCTTGGGAAACCGGTGAAGAATGTCTTCTTCAGTTTGAGTAAGTACGCCCTGTGTCGATAAAAGTGGGCGAAAGCCATACATGGTGTTGCGAAAATGGTAATGGTCCGCATAAATGGAGAGAAACGACTTTGGACCATATCTACAAGTAATGTTCCCACGCAGGGTGAAAGTGATATGGGTCTCAAGTTAGCTGTTGTTAACGGCTTTCCATGTTTTGTTATTAATATTGAGGGAGACGTCAAGGGCAGCGGTCACCCAGAAGACACGTCGCAGAGGCAGTCGAAACAGCGCGTTTATTCTGAGCGGCAACCAAGACATCCAGCCCCAGGAATGATGATGAGGATGGGTATGAAGAATAGATGAGGTACGGCATGATGATGATTATTATCCTGGGAAGCAGACGAAGTATACGATAAGTTGGCCACGACAGTACAAGGGCCCTTATCCATGTCTCCTTGAAGTAGGAAATAGCGCATCGGACAGACTGACTCTCACAATATTTCCTGGATATGTTTCTACTGAGGAGGTATTTGTCCATTGACCCAATTAATATTTATGTATCTAGATGGACTACAGTCAAATCTCGGTACAACGAACACCACATTAACGAACTTTTCAGACTAACGAGCATTTAAGAAATCTCACGCCGACTGCTTATAGATATAATGTAAAATTACTTCACTACTACGTACTTCAGAATAGCGAAATTTTCAAAATACCGTTTGTTTTATTTAGTCCGGTGCCATGTTAGCAACGCCTCAGTACTACGAACTGATATTTTCAAGGCCGGAGATTCTTACATTTCCGTTAAACAATCGAGGCAACAGGAGCCGTGTGCTAGCAGACGACACGGAAAATCGCAGCGCAGTAGAAGACGTCTTGCAACTTGCTCAAAGGAATGCGGGAGCCGATGCGAGAGAGAAAAAAAATAAGGCGAGGAGAAGGGGAAAAATTGAAGCATGGGTGGTCTCCTCCGTACAGAAAGCCGCGGCCGCGCTATTCGCGCCCCACCTCGAGTTTTTTAGCGTTCCACCACTACGAGGGTTGCTTGCTGGATCTTCACGGACATCAGCGGAGCTGACCACAGAGGACAATATCCAGAGCATGAGCGTTCAGGATGAAGAAGGCAGCGAGGACGGCCTGAACGACGATGCCTCTGATTGTGCCGCGGCAGCACTCGAAGACTGCGACCAGCATGTGATGACTGCAGATGTGCTGGACAGCTTACGAAAACCGCATATTTCCGAGGAAAACCACTCGGCCACTGAGTCAGTCCACAGAAATGTGGATGAGTTGGAGTCCCTCGTGCTAGGAAGCTTGTGCTGCACGCACCAGAAGAAAATTGCCAACTACTTTAAATAAACGTACATTGTTTCGTGATCACTTGCGCATTTTTTCTGAAAAATGACTTCAAGGATGCACAGCTCTAAAGGTACATCGTTTAGGCATTTGAGTATTGTTTTTTGTCTTAAATTTTGCGATTTTCGCTACAACGACCTTTCAGAATAACGAGCAATTTTACGCGGTCCCCTGAAGTTCGTTATATCGAGATTTCACTGTATTGCTTCATAGTCGAGATTGTGAAGGAGCTTTTAAAGAATTTTGTTGTTCACCAGTGTTACGTTTGGGATAAGGTTTTTCGCGGCGGTTTCTATTTGGGCAAGATTAAAGGGAACATCCATCGCATATTGTAGGATAATATTCATTGGGAGATTTACAATGATTACAAAACCCTTCCTTTTAATGAAAGGGGGCATCACGTTTGGGGATAGGGGCGTCATTGTACGGTCAGAGAGGAAGTGTAGGTTGGGCGTTTACTTTCCACGGCTTGGTAGCTCATCGAGGAGATGAGCCCCTGTTGCCGGATATTTATGAAAAAGCCGTTTTAATTGATGGACTGTGGCCTACAAGGATTCTTTGTTTCCCTTGAGGGATCAAACGAGACGCCAGGCTCTACGATAGCCAGTGTTCCCTGCAACTGCGTACAGAACTGAGCCCAGTTATGTGGGTTTAGTGTTTTAGCGTAGTCAGCTGCTTCTTGCGATAATTTTCCTATCCTGGGATCTATTTTTCTATTTGTTTTGTGCTTCTTTTATCGCTCAGTTCCCCTCCTCAAGCCTCCCACGGGTGTAAAAGGTGTGCATTACCACGGGGCACTTTTGGTAGAGAGGCAATTCTTTGCTTTGTATTTGGACGATTTATAACAGTGACTGCTCCCATTCTTCGATTCCTTTATGGGACTGGTTTGTGCCAGTCCGCGGCATTTTCGCCAATCAGTTATGCGCGCAGTGCCAATCTTTTGTGACTCAGTGCGATACTGCGACAATTGCAATTGAAGGATAAAAGGGTCGCTGCCCAGCGTTTCAAAGAGGCATTCTAATGTGGGATCTTTACCTCCGTGTGATAAATTAAGATCTGGCGCACTGTCTCGAGAGACACTATTCCCGAGCCGGGTCGGAGTCCACATACTTTGCAATGTGCGCCCAATTTTCCGGGTCCAGTGGTCTGCTCACCTACGTAGCGATGCCCCCTGAGCCTGGTGTTTACGCACCCGCTTGTCTCCCCCATGCAGCTTCTTCGGCAGTTCAAGGGGATGCGGTAAACAGCGCCACCAAAGCATTCAACCAAATTTTTTTTGTGCTTTGTGGCCCACTGATATTATCACGCCGTGTTTCCACCCTGATTAATCATTTTACAAAGCCCTTTTCTTTGATGTGGGCTAAGAAAACGACTCAACTTCTCGCTTCGCTCCTACCTTCTTTATATCGTGTATGTACGGGATTACTGCTGGCCGTTTTTTTTTCTTTCTTTCCCTGCTGTTCTCTGAGCCCTTGCTTGCCTTTACCCCCTTAGGCACTTCTAGGCAGTAGACACAAGAACTAGCATGGGAAACCCAGTAGATCTTAAGCGTTCCCTCTGTTTTCGGAGTTTGGCTTCTGCGCAGTGTGGACAGGCGTTTTTAGGACTTCGAGGAAACAACCTGCTGCAATGGCTCTCTTTACTAATATTGGATGTCCAGGGTCAAAAGAAAGCGTGGGTATTTCTCAATCGTTTGATAAGACCCGCACGTGTGGGATGCTCAAACCTGGATTCGAATGTCGAAATACCGCAGCCTATCGCTATCAGGTGTCCCATGTGGGAACTGTAACCTTTTAAGTGCTGTGTGAAAGTGCTCAAGTATCGTGGTGCGCTCTGCTTCCAGATCATTGCCTAATGGTAGGAACACAATGTTGTCGTCGACGTATCCTGCCAAGAACACAACAGCAAAGGTTGTTTTAGATGAATGGAAGCTAAAAGCTACTCGAACCTACGCTATCAAGGTATTCGAAGAAGGGGGTTTGGAAATAACCATAAAAATGATCAAGGAAAGCAAGAACCTTTGCCTTAATCCGTTTTCACTACAAGAACACACAAGACGACATGCCTTTCAGAGTGCTTGTTGAAGACAAAGGAACCTGGCAAAGATGCACAGCGAAGTTCCTTCAAAGGCTCCTTTAATATCGGTTTAAGACCTGTTTCTGAGGAGCGACTGAAGATAGGTAGCAAAGCTCTTGGAGACCACTCCAGCATCAATGTACTTCTCCGTTTATGCCAAACACATATTCTAGAATGTACCGCAACCTGATGTGCTCCTAGCAGTGGTGGAGTGCATAGACGCTTTACCGAAGTGGAAAATTTCAGAATTTGTGCGGAGTGTTGCCGACTGCACAGAAATCCTTAATGTGTACCTAGCATCACTCAGTTACGTTCCATGAAACTCTATCCAGATTTCTTTTGGGTCATGCATTGCGCCTGCTCTTTGTTACCTGTACCTTGAAAAGGGCGACAGGCAACGTCTAGACCTTTTGAGCAACCGTGGTGTTTTGAGGTGGTTTCGATACGTCGACGACTACATTGTGTTCCTGCCATTAGGCAAGGATCTGTAAGCAGAGCGCACCACGATACTTGGGCACTTTCATAGTGCACTGGAGGGGTTATAGTTCACACATGTGAAACCTGACAGCGGTAGGCTGCGGTATTAAGACATTCAAATACAAATCCCGTACATACAAAATATAAAGAAGTAGGAGCAACAATTTGGAGTTCTTTTCTCAGCCCCCATCAAACGAAAGGGCTTTTGAAAATGGTTAATCATGAGGAAACATGGCGGGAAAATATCATGGTGACACAAAGCACAAAACAAAATTTGTTGAATGCTCTGGCGGCGCTGTTTACCGCATCCCCCTGAACTGCAAAAAAATTCTACCGGACAGACATACAGGTGCTTGAACACCAGGCTCGGGAAGCACTGCTACACAGGAGAGCGAACGAGCGGGCCGGGAAACTAGCCCGCACAGTGCAAAATGTGTGGATAGAACGCTTTATTCTCGCAGACTCAGGTTTTGTTCCGATCACACAAGCAGCAGAAGAGGAAATTGTGAAGTCACCCGCCGCGGTGGCTCAGTGGCTAAGGCGTTGCGCTGCTGAGCACGAGGTCGCGGGTTCGATCCCGGCCGCGGCGGCCGCTTTTCTGATGGAGGCGAAAGAAAAGCAAAAAACGCCGTGTGTACGAGATTTCGGCGCACGATAAAGATCCCAGGTGGTCAAAATTAATCCGGAGCCCTCCACTACGGCGCGCCTCATCGCCTGCGTTGCTTCGGCGCGTTAAAACCCCACAATCAATCAATCAAGGAAATTGTGAAGTCATCTTGCATAGGATCAGGCACATTCGGAGAATGTGTGAGCAAGCCAAAATTACCTTTGTGCCCCTTGGCCCCTATAAATGGGCGTGCGTGGACGATTCTAATGATTAAGCTGCTGTGCATTCCACTTGAATAGTTAAGAAAAATGCTACATTTCGACGTTCCTTTCTTCGCCTTAACTGTTCCCCTGCCCTTGCCCAATTTTGTTTGCTTCTCATCTTTTGTGCACAGTCGTAGAAACTATTCCTAGTAATTAGCAGTTGCTTGTTTGCACTTTCCCATTGGCATTGTGTCTTTCTTCTTGTCTATCCGTGTATCGTAAGCCTAAGCAGCGCATTAATCTTACCCATGTTTGAAATGAACCACTAGCCCAGAGAAGTGCTTTATCAGTTTGAAAGCATTGACGGTCGTTGTCGAAAGAGATTGTGTGATAAACTGCAACATTGTCTTCTAAGAAATGTACACGGCAGGATGTGCAACATAGAAGATAATAAAATTAGATTAAAAAAGTAGAGGACCAACACACTGCTTGGGGTAAACCAAAAGTAATCAATTGGGGCAAAAGAAGTGTAGTTATTAGCACACGTAAACTTTAAAGGGCGATAAATAAACTTCCGAAGGTCGTTATTTCAAGTACAAAGTTGTTGGGCTTTATAAAAAAACAACCCGTTATGACGCATAGCCATGCGTACATTTTGCACGCATAAAGTGGAAGCGTGAAGGAAAAAAGCTGTCCGAGGCAGGCGGATAGCGCTTGGACCTTTGAGACACGAAACGTAAAACTGTGTTCACCGGTCTATGTTGCTACAAAATTGGTGTTCCAGAACTAGCCTAAAACGATATGCTGCCGCTCATTTAGCACGTGAAATGTTCACAAACATGCGCTCTAATTGCACAAGGCTAATGCGATATCCAGTGCTTGAACACAAAACATCGACACTGCATTTTGATACCTTTTTCAACTATGACATAAGAAGGAGTGACACCTTCTGCGAGATATAAGTCGTTGTACTGCGTCTGTTAATTTATATCTCCTGCATGTCATCAGGTAAAACAAATAAGTGACAATGAACTAAGCTGTCTGGTTTGAAAAACATTTCTTGTGGGCCATTGTGTCTGCTG
Source organism: Haemaphysalis longicornis (assembly GCA_013339765.2). Lineage (NCBI taxonomy): Eukaryota > Metazoa > Arthropoda > Arachnida > Ixodida > Ixodidae > Haemaphysalis > Haemaphysalis longicornis. The sequence continues at coordinate 94,457,825 of CM023453.1, read as the reverse complement.
GCATGCTTGATTATGATATTTATTGTAATACGACGCTTAGTATAGTGTTGAAAAACTTCTTTACTACTACATTGTGTCCGATTTTGCCTTTACTTTGCTCTTTTTTATTTCTGTGTAAATTACTGTAACCGGTTCCGTTCGGGTGTAAGGGGGGGGGGGGGGGGGGGGGCGGGGGGCGGGCGCTGCAAGCAGCTGGCTCGACTGGACGCACGTTCGCACCGATCCGAGCTTCTCAAGCTTTTTGGCCGGGCCATTTTTGGGCTATGCACCCAGAAATGTATGGGCCCCCATCACCTGGACCTTCTCCTCCTGTGGACAACGTCTTGAGCGCTCCTACGTCGGATACCACCCGAGAAAACCAACCCGATTGTTCGGCTACGCCCGGCGCCGATAGCAACATGGCTCCGAGGCCGCCTCAGCCAGACGCAGCGGCAACATCGCTTTGAAGCGACGCCGATAACGCGTCGCAACCTACCAGTGGGCTTGAAGCCCACGAAAGCACCATGACGGAGGAGGAATCATGCGAAATGGTTGCGTCGATACCCATTTCCAACCCATTCTCGGTGCTGTCCACGGAAAATGCTCCTCGAAATGATCCTTCTCTGGTACGAGTTCGCACTTTTCTCATTTCGTCGAAATGTTCCAACCTACCCACAATAGTAGCATGCACTTCTCGCACATGCAAAGATAAGGGCAGTGCAATTGTCCGCTCGCAGACCGTCTGGAACGCTCACTACGCCGACGCACAATTTCGAACGCGGGGTTCTGCCTCTGCATCCATGGTAACCTCGCGGGGCAGAAACGATCTTTTGACTGACAATGAACATCTCGAAGACGATTGGCAGCCTGGCAGGCTAAAAAAAAAATCTTGGCCTACCGATACACTCAATGTTAAGCACACTGTGATTGGTAAGCTTACATCACCGGCACAATTAGGCGCACTCCCCGCACGTTCGCTGCACGGAGCTATCGCCGAAGAGCTTCAAAAAATCCACTTCTACTCAGGATTTCAGTTAAGGCCTCTCGAACAGAGCAACCAGTTCGCAGTAGACGTTTCGCATACGCAGCCCGCGACCACCTGATTGGACTACAGTCTCTCGCAATTTCCGGTAAGGCGACACCTGTGCAGGCATATGAGACCATTCGCCCCGGCCAGATTCGTGGTGTCATATATCGTGCAAACGGGCTACCAAGTGAACAGATTATGGCTAACCTAATCTGCTATCCTTGCAAGATAATCAGCGCCAGCCTCACGGGCACGACCGGAGCCGCTGTATTCACATTTGAGAGCTCCAAACTACCCCGCAAAGTTAATTTATACAGCACACTCCTACCGGTAGTGCCTTATCACCCGAAAGCTCTCGTATGCGAGACTTGTCATAAAATCGGACACAGGAAAAATTCGTGTCCCCTCGTCGATCAGCGCGGGTGCTCCTGTGGTCGCCCCGCACATGGCAACCTCGAGGCCTGTCGTCCTACAGAACCATTGTGCCGAAACTGCGGCGGTCACCACCTAGCCACATACTCGAAATGCCCTGCTCGGCAACAGGTAACCAAAAGCCTGAGAGGGCATTGCTCGCCGTATCCGAGTGTCGCGACGGAAGGAGCGGGAACAAGTCGAGCTTCGTCGTGACAACCAAACGTCGACCGTGACTGCGTATAGCACCCCTGCTATACACAATCAGCGTCAGAACGATTTGTGGTGATTCCTGAGGACTTCCCGCCAATTCAAAGGCGGTCATTACCGAAGGAAGGAGGCAGGGAATGCAAAGCGAAACGGTGCGATGCGCAGAAACATACCACGCAATCTGAGGGTATAACAAGGAATGCTACTCCGTTATCACTGCCGACATTTTTCGTGCAACCTACGCCGGTACCAAAGCAAATACGGTTACCTCGTGCTTATGCTGCTGCTCTTCATGCTACACGACAAGGTGCAGAAGCACGTTTTAAATGCAGAGCATTTCTTAGCCTGGCCTCTTCCTGCGTCGGACGGCGTCCACAGCTCCGTGTCCGCAGCAGGTGCGCCTCTCCTCCTTCCCTCCCTCTCTCTCAACAGCAGCTGGCGCGCGCATGCGTCGTATTCAGCCCGTTCGCTCCGTCGCGGTCTCGGCGTAACAGGTGCGTGATAGCAGCGCGGTGGGGCGTGCAAGGGCGCGCGCTGCTTGTGCATGCGCGCTATCCCCCCCGTACTGCTCTCCCTCTACTGCGCGCGCTGCAAATATAAAGCGGCTAGCGGTCGCTCGTGCTTCAGTCACTGCGTTGCTCCTTCCTTCCTTGGTTGACGCTCGTGCCCACGTTTACTCGTGTCTGCTACTCCAGCATCACGGAAGAAGCGATGGAAGCAACACTGCCTTCAACCAGCACTGAGGCCCCAATGCTCTGCATTTGCTCGTGTCCCCTCTCGGGAAGGCGCGGGATTTTTTTCGTCAGATCGCTCACGCATGGTACACTTGGCAGAAGACCAACTCAAGCACGTTATCGAACTGATTACTGCAGAGGTAATAAAACAAATAATGCCTCTATTAGGAGTGCCGCACCTATCTCCGAACCAAGAGACCGGAGTCGGACAAACATCATCTTCATTTTTGCGCGCCTTCCAATTCCATAATGGCGAGCAGTAGCGCGAACCCACATGACATCTTTGCTTCGGATTCGCCTATCTGGTTCTTGCAATGGAACTTCCGGGGAATTCGTCGCGAACAAGCTGACCTTTAAAGAAGACTGTCCATCACACCAACGCTCCCTCTTGCTGTCTTAGTTCAGGAAGCGGGCACTAATAGGCCAAATCTAATAGGGTATAAACCTTACTGCACCCCTTCCATACAGCACCGACGTCCCGGAGCAGGATCGCAAACTCCGGATCCAGTAGCTAATCGGCAGGCATGCGTTCTTGTTCTCTCTCGGACGGCCCACACCGAGCTGGATACTTCCGCTTGTTGCACACAGACAAAGGAGGTAGCGGGAGTGCGCCTTACATTAGATGATGACCAACGAGCCTTGGTCCTTTCAGTTTATGCGAGATCATTCGGCACTACTACATATCGAGTGGATATGTCTTTTCTGGAACACTTCTTAAGAATATATCCCCAGGATCGCGTTATTGTTGGGGGCAATTTTAACGCCATGCACGTCTGCTGGGGATGTCAACGCTCAGATGGTAGGGGAAGACACCTGTGGCAACACATTGTCAAAGCCAAACTCACCATCATCAACGAGCTGGCCCTACCCACTCGATTTGGTCAGCACAGAGGTCAACAGGACACCTCTCCAGACCTGACACGTTTCTCATCACAGAGAGTTCCAATGGTCACGGGTCGATGATGTCATGTGCGGTGATGACTATCCTGTGGTGTTGTCGTGGGCCCCTCGAGGGCGAAAGTTGTTGCAGCCGCCCCAGTACCATCGCATAGAGGAACACGTTTCATGGGATGATTTCCGTACGACGGTCAGTGAGGTGGACGTCCCCACGGGATTAGACGAGCTGATCGCTCAGATCAACGATGCCAAGAAAATAGCTACAACAAATTTTTCAGTCAAATTCGATGCTCCGAAGCCGGACTTCCACCTTTTGAGATTGTGGAATCATAGGCTTCGTGCTTTCAAGGCCTATCGCCGATCTGGCCGGACACCCCGTCGGAGGCACGCTCTCACGCGTATTTATAAAGAGGTTGAGCAGTATACGATAAACCTCGCGAGGCAAGATTGGCAGCTGCTGTGCCACTCGCCCAACGAAGCCGCCAACTTGTCGAGGGCCTGGCATATTTTTAGAGCTATGCTTGGATGCAAGAGGCCTATTTCCCCTTCCCAAAGCATGGCCCTGAAATTGAACGTTTCTCCGGAATAGCTAGCCACAGAAGCAGGGGAGATCTTTTTTCGTCAACCTGAGAAGGTGGACGCCTTGCCAGCGGACCCGCCATCAGATGCAAAGGAATACGACGTCCCCTTCACGTTAGACGATCTGGCGGCTTCCTTGTATGGGTCCAACACTAAAAGCGCCCCGGAGCCGGATGGTGTGCGATATTTAACACTTTTGAAACTTCCCAAATAACATAAACTTGTCTTGTTGAAAGTGATCAACGAGTATTGGAACAACGGTAATCTTCCCTTAGCCTGGAACAAATCAGTAGGGGTACCAATACCCAAACCTGGCAGGCCGAGTTGAACATTACACGAACTCAGGCCGATATCCCTAACATCCAACCTTGTAAGGTCATGGAACGCATGGTTCTGAGAAGACTAGAGTGGTACTTAGACAAGTACAACGTTCTGTCTCCTATGCAAGTAGGTTTTCGTCGCGGGCTCTGTGCGCAAGATATTCTCAGGAGGCTTCATAACGATGTTCTCGCGTATCCCTACCTAGCGCACAGCTCCGAGTGGTAGTTGGCGTAGACGTAAAAAAGGCGTTTGACTCCGTGCCCCACTCTACCATACTTAACCGGCTCCAGGCCATAGGGGTAGGCGGAAACCTATACCGCTTCGTGAAAGCCTTCCTTGCGGACAGAACTTTCTCAGTAATGGTTGGGGATACTCAGAGTGAATGGCAGAGCAACGAAACAGGCGTCCCAAAAGGCGCTGTCATATCCCCGGCTCTATTTAACATTGTCATGTCAGGTCTCCCACCAATGCTGACGTCGATACCCGGTCTTAATTTTGCCGTGTATGCAGACGACATAACCCTTTAGACCCATTCGGGGTTCCCCGGAGGGCAAGAACTAGCCCTTCAGGCAGGCCTGAATGTCGTTCATGACTACATCCAGCAGTGCGGCATGAAAACCTCTCCAGAAAAAACCGAATACGTGGCTGTCATGAACAGTCCGCGACTGCGATCCGAGGCCGAACGAAACCTTATCTCCCTTCGTTTAGGGGGCTCATTCATATGCCGGAAACGAACAATTCGTATACTCGGCATGCTTATTGACGAGGACGGAGGAGCTAAAAGCTGGCTTCATAGCACGATGAATACTTGCCATCAGGCCTTACACCTTATGCGTCGCGTCTCCGCCCGTGGATGGGGAATCAAAGAAGCGGGGCTCCGACAGATCACCCTAGCCCTCATAACGTCAAAACTCCTGTACGCATATTCGTACATGAGATTTAACGCGACCCAACGCCTTCAGCTTGAGAGAATAAATCTCAAAGCGATGCGCTTGGTCACTGGGCTACCGCAGTACTGCCCAGTAGTGGACCTGCACGCATGCAGCAAAATCAATGCCCTGCAGGATGTGGCAGAGCAGCAATCGCAAGCCCAGCGCGTCCCTCTTTCCACAACGGTGGCTGGCCGTCACATCTTGCGGGCATTGGGATACGACGTCGACAACCTGGAACCGCTCTCGTCTCCTGCCCCACCATGGGAACTCATCGACTTAGTGGATGGTATACCATTACCAAAGTACATGAGTTCAGCTAATCCGCAAAGGCGCAAAGCTGCCGCTAAACGCCACATGAAGATGTCACGCAAGCTATCCCTAGAAGGGACCGTCCAACTATACACGGATGCCGCCCATTTCCAGAACGGCGTCGCAATAGCTTCCCATGATTCTGAGACAGACACGACTGTAGTTCAACGGCTCACTGAGGAACACACGGTCACCAATCTTGAGCTCATTGCCATACGTCTTGCCATTACTCGAATAGTGGAAATACGGGATCCGTCATCTCGCACCTATTACATTTGCCCCGACTCGCAAGCAGCGTACACCGCCTGCCGTGCAGGGGGGAGCAGACTACTCCATTCTTAAACAATTCGGAAAGAAGCCCGTCGCCTACGGGAAGAAGGCTACAACATAGTCATCAAATGGATTCCTGCGCATGAGGGAATTACTGGGAACGAAAAGGCACACCAGACAGCGCGCTTTGCAGCTCTTTCCACACCTTTGCCTGCATTCACTGTCGTTTCCACTTCTTCGGCCATTGCTGATGTTGCACACCCACCGTCGCCTCTAATGGAGAAGGCCGAGACATGCCATCGTGCTCAATGCTATCGCCGCCGCATTCTCCGGCATTTGGTGAACCCCGAGGAAAAATATCGGCGACCACTCAGCAATCTGTTCGCCAAGCCCAGACTGGCCAACTTCTGTTCCCAGCGCGGCTACACCTCATCAACCCGCACTCATACGTGACCCCACAGTGCCCGTTATGCCCCGCAAGAGGCACGACTGAACATATTTTGTGGCATTTCCCTGCCTTTACCAAGGTTCGGGAGACTGCACTTCAGTCTCTCGGCGTACGTAGACCTGGAACCCTCAAGGAATGGTTATTTTAAGGACGAGAGAGGACACGGCCGTTTCTTTGGAGAGCGGACGTCGAGACCACCCCACCTCGAAGACGTGGACAGCGGCCCCCCTCCCATCCACCATAAATTCCGCCATTTCTGTCGCAAGGTTTATAACCTGTACAAAGCAGAAATAAAGACGTCATAAAAAAACCGTTTCTGCTTCACCGTGTTTGCATCTGCTTGCTTCCGTGTCTTCGTCTTGCGGCGCGAATTGCGTCAGCAAGCAGACTGGCACTAGCGAAGCTTCTCGAATAGCATGGCTATACAGGGCTGGAGTGCACCTGTTCTACTTCCATGCCATCGCGTTCAGAAGCCGACCACCATGCACAATTCTGCAAATTTACGCTTTTGAAATACAACCTCGTGAAGATTGTCAAGTGGGCATGTTAGGAATTTTTGCCGAATTACTGTTTCATTCCCGTTATAAGGAAGAAAGGAAGTAGAGTGACCTTTTTTTCCGCCATTGGCAACGCTGTCTTTCAAAGTTCGTCAGTGAAAGAGCTGTCGTCATAGATAGCCTGTAGCCCTTTATATCTTCGAGGGTTTGAGGGGTAGTTTTTTTTAGGTTATCATGATGGTCACTTCATTGGTCAGATTCGAGGTGTTGGTTTTAGGGCACCCACCCGGGTCGAGCCTGCCCTAGTCCTTAATGCCTAGGACCATGCTGGCCAGTCGTGCCCTCTCCCCCAAACGTCGCAGGTCTGAGAAGTTGCAGCTAGTAAGCACATCCACCCGCTCCTCGAAACTACAGTTGGGGCTAGCTGGGGCTCCCATACCACGTGGTACAAGGTGCCTGGGTTGGGGCAGAATTGTCATACGGCGAGGTATAGGGTCAGATACATAGCATGTAGAAGGATATTATGTGGTTAGGATTCAGTTTGTAGTCTCCGAGAGGTTGTAATTACGTCTTGTGAGAGGTAGGGAATGTGTATTGGCGACGCTCATTTCTATTTCGAGTGACAAACAGAACGAATTTCGGCGTATCTGCTCCTTTCGTTGCAAATGTCAACGAAAGACGATAGTCGTCTGGCGCCCCTGCCAAGTCAATGCCTCCCTTATCTTTCCCGCTCACCCCTGATGCTCTTCCTCTCGCAGCTCGCTCCTGGCAAAATAAATACGCTAGCTGTTTGCTTAAGCCGATTTCAATTTACTGCGTCCCACTGCTACATGCCGAATGCTTCGATGCCAATGCTGCCGTTCGGTGGAGCCGCGCTTGAATCGAGGCACCCTGCTCCATGTGCGTTCCAAGCGGGACGGGAAAACCATCTAGTGGAACCTTTCGTTACCGTTGCCGTTTGATTTTTTGAAATGCCACTAGAGAAACTGTGCGTGATCGCTTTTGTATTTTTCTGGACGTATTTCTTATTAACTCAATCATCCGTGTATTCATAATTAAAAAGAACAGTCAGAAATAACCACGGAAATGCGACAGAAACAGAACACGAATTCCTGCCATCCGACAAACTGTTTTTAGCGACGACAAGGTCCTGTTGTTACGACAAAAGACGTCTGTTGTAACGACACACGGTGCGGTCGTAACGACACAGTCAATTTTCTCAACGACAAACATTCCTGTAGTCAAAACAGAACTACCTGTCGTAATGATCCCCATCAGGCTGTCGTGCCAGCCAGCCTGTCCTTACCCTAGAGCCATGACAAAATTGCTGTAGTAACAAAGTTTGCGGTCGTCTCGACAGAATCTTGTAGTCACTACAAGGGTGGCTGCGATGACAAAAAATTTACACCATCTTCCCCCGAGGGGAACCATGGGGCAGATGCGACGCATCGGGGGTTGCCGTTGCATTATTCAAATCATCAGACGATGTCATCGGAGCGCCGGCGGCGGAACGACTGAGCTGAGCGGCGCACTTACCGCGTTTATATGCCGCGGAATAAGAGAGAGAGCAGCGCATAGCAGCGCATAGCAGCGCATGCGCATGTGTTAACCGAGCGCAAGCGAGAGCGCAAGCTGCGCGCTAACGCACAGCTGGCACGGCGACGGGAGCGAGCTGACCGCGCTGACGCACAGATGGCGCTGCGGTGAGAGCGGCGGAGCGCACAGCTGCCGCGCCGAGGATGCGGGCTACACCGCGACAACGACGCGGGACAACGCGTGTTGAAGAGATGCGTCGCATCTTATATGTCGCTATACAGGAAGCTTTCCGAACAATAAACAAGAGTCGCAATAAGACACTTCTGTTGTGAGGACAGCTTTGCAGCTGCTTTCCTGCGATGAAAAAGGATATTTCTATCAGTTTCGTCTCCACACATTCAATAAAAATTAGGCTTACAAATTTATAACTGGAGACGTGGTAGGATAGTTCAGTTTACTATTTTTCTCATTGTAATGCAAGGACCAACAAAATAAAACAACACAATAGTGTCCTATAGCACAAAACCGTACAATACAAAGGACACAGCCACTCGTGAACTAGAATAGGGCCTGTAGCCTGCAGCAGACTGAAACTCTTTATTTTCCTTTATTTATTCCGTGTTGCCCCTAGGATACAACAAAAATGGTTGCGAACAAAACCCGCTGCAGGCAAGCTACGGCAGGTTAACAGCAAATAAAAATAATAAGGGGCGAAAGCCAAAAAGTATGTTTCTATAAAAAACAATTTTTAGGTGAAAAAAAAAACAGTGACATGAAGCACAAAACCCAAATCTCCACACCTACTCACGTCGCAGGCACCAGGCTAAGGGCGAACAGTTGAAGCGACAATCACAAAACTAAAACAGATTCAGCGCAAATAAAACAGACAGAATAAGGCAGCCCCCACCACTGCAAAAAATATACATAACCAGCGCACATCCAATGTAGCCCCGCACAGTGGAGAAAAACTGCCTGAGAACACTTGTCCACAGCAGTCAACAGCGGCGCGCAGTGGAACGGCCGTGGTTCAACAACAATGGAATCTAACATGACAGACTCCGGCATCAGAATGTGGTACTTGATAGTTCTGATTTTTGCCACTGCTAACGTGGCGGGGCATGCAAACCAAAAGTCATACTTCTTGCATAATTGCTTATACACTTGCTTCAATAAAAAAGCCTGGTCCTATTCAGTCAAGAAGGGCAAACGGTTACAAAAAATTCTTCAGGAGGCCGTTTTCTTTAAAGAAAATGATATGAGATAACACATGAGAGAAGCGTGCTCAACTTCGAAGCTGCTATTATTGGTTAACACAGTGCCTAATTTTTATCATAACGTCAAAAAACTAATAAAAACTTTTGTTCATATTTACAACAACATGAACGAGTTTTCATCTATCTTAGCTCTTCGTACTCTGGTTTCAACCAACGCCGCCTATTTAGGCCGGCTGAAGCCGCAGCCAGCCGTAGCCGCAGCCCTCACTATTGTGGCAACAGACATTACTACAGTGTACTAGAATCATCTACTAGTACACTCTAAATATTACGCAGCGTGTCTTTTTTTGGGCTGGTCGACCGTCGCCGTATAAACGTAGTGTAACCTCCTAACAAAGCGTAACCATGTTTACGTTTTGCTTCAGCATGTTTTGGGAAGGAAAAGAAAATTCGTTGAGCATACGGACGTGTGTAATTTTTTCCGGTGGACGTCGACGACTTACATCTGCCACTAGCCGCAGAAAGTAATGGCATATTCCATTGGGCGTTTACGAGCGCTCTAGAGTGCTCTGAAAAGCGGCAGCGCCTTCGGTAGGTAGAAAATGAGCGCTCAAACTACCTTCGGTTGGTCCTTTCGGAGCGTCAGCGTCCGATTCCGAATCAGAGCGCTCCCGACAGTAGTATTAATGTGTACTAGAAGTTGTAGAGTGGCCCGGCCAGAGGCCCGGAGTGGTGCTCCTTTCGCGCAGAAAATAGCGGAGGCGCTGTAGTCAACGGCCACTGAAAGAGGCGGCTGGCCGCGCGCCTGGCCGGCCGCCGGTGCACGTGAAGCGCTTGAAGCGGAGCGCTTAACGGGCGGAGCGCTTTAAGCTTGTTCTGAGGGATGTCCGACTGCGTAAATATACTTGAGGTAGAGTGGACTGTCGGTAGCAAAATGAGAAATAAACACTGGGGTGCATTTTGTGTTAATTTTGCCCTTTCTGATCGACAACAACGAAAAAATTACGGTTTCTCTTATGGTAGAGTATTCGTAGCGGATTGTAAATTAAGTAATTGCATCGACATTTTCGCTATTACAACTCCCACTAAAAATATTTTATTAATGAACGAGTACATCATATGATCCTGTATTACTGCCAAATTCGTTCACACAAACGAAATGAAAAAAAATATGAGGACTGGAATAATGGCTTTTCAGAAGAATTTTTTTATTGTGGTGTAATTTACCTGAGCTGTTATTATAGCTGTGAGCAGTGGCCCACTTGTGATAATTAAGGATCAGCCTGGCCCAGCAGAAAATGACACAAGCAAATGAAAAATTGTTTTAACTAAAAAGGGTTATCTTAGCGTTTAGCCCAGTTGTCCCCAAAACCTTATTTTATTGCAACTATTACCCAACATTCTATTTTTCGTACGTCCATTAATCTGGTTCACTGATTGATTGATTGCTATTGCTTGATTGATTGATTGATTGATTGATTGATTGATTGATTGATGATTGATTGATTGATTGATTGATTGATCGATCGATCGATCGATCGATTGACTGATTGTGGGGCCTAACGCGCCGACGCTACACAGGCGATGAGGCGCGCTGCAGTTGAGGGCTCCAGGTTAATTTTTCTTGACCGCCTGGGGATCTTTAACTTCCGCCGAAATCTCGAGCACAAGGGGGGTTCCGCTTTCCTCCTCCATCAGATAAGCCGCCGCCGCGGCCGAGACTCGAAGCCGCGTCCTTGAGCTCCACAGCGTAAGTGAGCCAAGAAAGGAGCCGAATCAAACCTTAACGACGCTCTGCCAGGTCCTCAACGACGCTCTGAAGCTAAACTTGGGAACTAGCGATGACCGTGTATACCGTGCACACAGGTTAGGCAGATTCGTAGCCGGTAAATCTCGACCTGTTATTGTAAAATGTGCGTCCTTCACGTTCCGAGAAACTATACTGCAATCTAGAAGCAGTTTTCGTGTGTGGAATGTTTCAATCAGTGAGGAGTTTTGCCGCGCAACAAGAAGTGTGCGCAAACAGCTGTTCCAATTCGGCAAAGCTGGTGGCGATAAGTATACCATTAAGTAAAATAAGCTTTATATCAAGAAAAAATGCTTTGCTCGCCAGTGACAGACAGTGTTTGTGAACTGCACACACATGCGCAAAACCCTTCAGAAGCTACGGCCTGCACTACCCTAGACGACGACGCTACACCTTTTTCCTAACAAAACGCACCCCTCTGACCATTTTCGTAACTATTCGTTTTTATATTCTAATGTACAAAGCGTTGTTAACAAGCGAGACGCATTATCTTCACTTTTTGATGACTGCTCCGCTGATGTCGTAGTCTTAACCGAAACTTGGCTTACCCCTAACATTGCAAGTGCTGAGCTGTTCGATTGTGAAAATTATTATACAGTTTACAGATGTGATAGAGACGAATTGCCAGGAGGCGGTGTTCTTATAGCCGTTGCTGATTGTATAGTTTCTATTCAAGTAGTAATAGAATCACCTTTAGAATTTGTTTGTGCATCTATTTTCGTAAATCACCAAAATCTCATAATTTGTGGGTGTTACCGCCCTCCGAGCGCGACACCCCTGTTTTGCGAGCAATGGCGTGATGTCTTAAATGACATTGTTAAAAGGCACCCGCATACACCTGTATTTCTCCTGGGTGACTTGAACTACCACAAATTAACCTGGTCACTACCTTGTTCTGCGTCAAGCACAACTTCAGCCGACAGTTTCGTTGAATTGTGCGAAGACTTTAACTTTTCCCAACTCATTACGCAGTCGACCAGAACAGGCCCTACTTCCTCCAATGTTCTCGATCTACTTCTCACAACTTCACCCGACCTTGTGCATTCTATTTCATATATCCCCGGGCGAAGTGAGCATCGTTTTGTGCACGTCAATGTAACAAGTTCTTTAGGGCGCCGGGCAAACAATTGTAAAACAATAAGGGACTATTCGCGAGGTGATTACGACTCGATTAACACGGAACTTGACTCATATATTGAGAGCTTCTCTCAAGGCTTCTTTGATCGCAGTGTCGAACAAAATTGGAACTTGTTCAGAAAAAAGGTTGATTCTTTCATCACGACATACATTCCCACGTACGTTATCAAGAGTCGCCAACGCGCCCCTTGGTTCTCAACTGATTTAAAAAGATTGCGAAATAAAACGAAACGGCGGTTCCGTCAAGCAAAACAGACTAACTCGTGCGCACGCTGGCACGTGTATCAAGCCGCTCTTTCTGATTATCCAACATCTATCAAAGAAGTCAAGCGAGTTTTTCTTAATAACGCCCTTCCCTCACTTCTCGCAACCAACCCTTCAATATTTTGGAAAACTGTTAAACCTATTGAAAAGAAAAGCATTTCACTAACAAATTCAGACGGGCAGCCGGTTCGCTATGATGACTGTTGCAGTGTTTTAAACGATTTTTTTGTTACTTCGTTTTCGAATTGTTCAATTTCTGCATTGGCACAAATGCCTAGTCGAGATTTCTTACCTATGTATGCAGTGAATATTGACGCCGTCGGAGTGCAACATTTAATTCGAAATCTTAAGTTGTACTCTTGTTGTGGCGTGGATGAAATTAACCCAAAGTTCCTAAAAAAAAAAATACTGAAGTGTATTCATCAATTTATTTATCCTTACTTTTTTCGCAATCTATTTATTGTTCTCTTTTACCGCTTGGCTGAAAAGTGGGTAAGGTGGTCCCTTTCCACAAATCGGGTAACGCAGAGTCTTCTCTCAATTACAGGCCAATTTCCCTAACACGTGTCTCTTGTAAACTATTAGAACATATAATTTACTCAAATCTTGTCTGATTTCTGGAATCTAACTCTTTCTTCACTCCCCTCCAGCACGGATTCCGAAAACGTTACTCATGTGAAACCCAGCTTCTATATTTCACCAATGACATGGCATCAGCTCTAGATCGCGGCTCACTTGTACACTGCATTTTTCTTGACTTTCAAAAACCCTTTGACACAGTACCTCATCAATTACTTCTGAAAATTAGTACACGTACGTTAAACATCGACCCGAACATACTTAAATGGATTGAATGGTTTTTGACTAATCGCACTCAGTTTGTAACAATTAATGACTGTTACTCGCCTCTTTCTCAAGTAACATCTGGCGTCCCACAAGGTTCCGTTCTAGGCCCTTTGCTTTTCCTGATATATATTAATGACCTCCTTGACAGTATCAAGTCCTCTATAAGGCTTTTTGCCGATGATTGTGTCCTTTACCGCGAAATAACGACCGAATCAGATAACACACTCCTACAGGCTGACCTCGAGACTGTCTCAACCTGGTGCAATAAATGGCTTATGACTCTCAACTCTAACAAATCTAAATTCATGACAATACCCCGGCGATCTATTTCTACCACTTGTACGTATACCATTAACGCGGTGCCCCTCCAGAATGTCTCTTCATATAAGTACCTCGGCGTTTACATTACCAATAACCTATCTTGGCACACACACGTCGCCCACATCTGTAATAATGCTAATCGAACGCTGGGCTACTTTCGCCGCAACTTTTCTCATGCCCGCTGTTCCTCAAAATTCTACTATATCGGTCACTAATTCGCCCAAAACTTGAGTACGCTTCCGCAATATGGGATCCCCGGCAGCACACACTAATCACTACGCTAGAATCCGTTCAGAACCGTTCAGTTCGTTTTATTTGTTCTAATTATTCCCGTACTGCTAGCGTATCTCAAATGAAATCTAACCTTGAACTACCAGATTTAACTGTCCTGAGGAAATTGGCACGACTTCACCTTTTTCATAAGATATTCTTTCACAACAACTCATCAATGAGGCGTGACCTTATTTCAGAACCATCATACGCCATCACGCATTGATCATCAGCATAAGGTTGCCATTCCTTTTTGCTATACAAAATTATTTTCAGCTGGCTTTTTACCCAGACCTTGTGTTGAATGGAACCACCTGCCATCTTTCATTGTAACCATTCAACACCCTTCATTGTTTAAAAATGCCATTACTCAGCACTTTTTGTAACAATTCTGCAGTGTTCGTTTTCTGTTGTGTTTGGTTTGCTTGTTTGCTTTTTTACATACCGTAATTACCCGATTCTAACGCGCCCCCGATTCTAAGCGCACCCGATTTTCCTGGCAAAAAAAACAGAAAAAAACTTGCACGTCCGATTGTAACGTGAACGGAACTCTCTGAGCAAGAAAAACGAATGCGAGAGAAACGGGCGATTTGTTTCTGGAAGTAATCTCACTCATCTCACTCATCGTCGCTCTCCGCTGACCACAAGATCTCGTCCTTGGTGCCGCCAAGCGCGTTCGCGATGCCACACTTTTCATCGAACGTTCAACCATGGTCGATGGGATCGTGGCCCACGCCTCGCACGCCCATCCCGCGAGCTTCTCCAGAGGCGCACGCTTCAGCCGGCCGCTCGTTTTGAACGCGTGAGAGCCGCTGCTGCCATTGCTGCTATCAAGCGCGCAAGTGGAACGATTTGACGATTTGTGTGAACGCCGATAGAAAAGCCTATTAGAGGCGCCTATGCTTCCTGCTACAGTGAAATATAGTTCCTGCGTCCGAAACGTTGCTAAAAGCTTTGGCGCCATCTTGAGATGGCGATGGCGATGAGTGGGACGAAATTTCCGCTGTTTCGGCAGTTTCGGTTTCGTATACGATTCTAACGCGCATGCGATTTTTCGACCTATTTTTCCGGAAAAAAAGTGCGCGTTCTTTCTTCCTTTTTTTCTTGTATTTTATTCTCTTTCTTCTCCTTCGCGTGTTATAAAATACTGTCACCCATCCCCTCTGTAACGCCCTATGGGTCTTAAGGGTATTCCAATAAATAAATAACTAAATAAATAAATAAACAAATTTTATTTACAAGCATACTAAGAACAACCACACTCCCATAAAACCAAACCAAGACATAAATTAGATCATTACAAATGTATTCATCGCAACAAAAGTAAAATATAACGCGGTTAACCAAACACTGTCTATTATACAAAGTTCAAAGTTTAACTAGATAAACTAGATAAATTAGATAACCTTGCAGAAAAGGTTGATGGAATTGAGAAGGCTATCTCGTTAATGTCAGACAAATATGATGAAGTGCTGCAGGCAGGCGCCAGGCACGATGCAGAACTGAAGGAACTCCGCAGGCGAATTAAAGCTGTGGAAGCCCGTGAGGGTAGTGCTGAGGTCCAGCAGCTCAAACTTGAGGTGAATGACCTGGAATGGCGAAGCAGGCGCCACAACTTGGTCATACATGGTGTACAGTTTTCAGAAAATGAAGACCTGCTTTCCAAAGTCAACGCAGTTGGACGCATGGTGGAACTTCCCAACGTGAGCATGAATGAATTAGAGGCTTTACATAGGCTACCGTCGAAACCAGAAAAAGTCCCGGGGATACTCATTCGTTTCGCTCAGCTGCAGCAGAAAGAAAACTGGCTCCAAGAATTCAAAAAGTTGAGAAACTTGCAATGCAATATGTCGGTCACTGAGAACCTTACTCAACGAAATAGGCTTCTGCTATTCACTGCCAAGAAATGGGCGAAAGAAAATGGGTTTGAATACGCCTGGCACAGCAACGAAAAGTGCTTGTGCGAAGGGCTAGTAAGGAAACCAAACATGTCATGTGTGTGGAAAGTGACCTGGCAAAGCTTGTCTCGTAAATTCATTTTAATGTAGAAATCAACCCAAAACCGATATGAACGGTTACTCTAAACCGATGATTTGAATGAGTTCGCTGCAAATAACTCAGCCCTATCAGTTTTGCATATTAATATCCAATCTACTAGAGGCAAAAGAAGCAGTTTTTGATAGTTCCTAAATGAATTTCGTTTCAATTATACAGCAATTATGATCACCGAGACCTGGCTTCACGATCATGAATGTTTGTGTCAACAAGTACCAATCTTTTTACCTGAATCGAGCCGATCGACGAGGGGGAGGAGTTGGTTTATTAATACTCGAATGTATGCACTGTGAACGAGAACATCAAGCATGTGCGGTAACAGCCAACTATGAAACCCTTGCTGTGCGCACTGGAACTACCCTATTTGTTGTGGTTTATCGCCCTCCTGATGGAAACCTTGATGAATTTTTAGTCTATCAGGAGACCGTTTTTGAATTTGCTGTTTCTTGGGGTTATACTGTTTTTATGGGAGGTGATTTCAACATTAACATGGGTGAAAACTCTTCTCGGCGCACGCGCATGCTGACGCTATTAGAATCTCATTTTATGCAAAATGTAATCAACCTACCTACGCGTGTGACTCCCACGTCAGCAACAATACTTGACCTGTTAATTGTGAGCAGGGGTTATTGATAGTTCCTTCAGTGACCACCTCCCTGTTTTTGCTATTTGCAGCAACGCTGCCCAGCGCACGAACCGTAAAACATTGACACAAAATAAAATTCAACAAATAAATAGCTATACGCTTGAAACATTCAGGAATGCTATAATCAGGTGTGACTGGGAGTCGGTGCGCAACTATACCAATGCTGACAATGCATTTCATTTCTTCTTAGAAAAGTTCCTGCTAATTTACAATAACTGCTTCCCATACAAGACGTTCACAACACCTAAACGAGCTCGTAAGCCATGAGTTACCTCTTATATCCTTAAAATGATATCTGAGAAAAACAAACTGTACCGGGTATTCCTAGAAGTCGTAACACAGCTGACTTTAAGACTTTAAACGACACCGTAACAAAATAAATGCTATGCTAAAGAAAGCGAAAAACAACTACTACATAAACCTGTTCAACGGCATCACAGATCAAAAAATTGTTTGGGATAGAGTAAACACACTACTCTGCAACAAACATTCCCGTGTACCCAGCAGTCTGGTTATTGATAACAAAAAAATCAATGGAAAACAACTAGCTGAAAAATTCAACGATTACTTTGTTTCGCTTGTTGATAGTGAACATGACCCCACTGCTCTCGACTACATAGATAACCATGTGCCGAATTCCCTTTTCCTCACTTCGTGTGATGAAATGAAGGTTCAGTCAGCTTTCGACCGCATGAAATTCACTAAATGCGAAGACGCATTCGGTATCAAAATGCAACCAGTTATTTACGTCATAGACACTATTTGCCCTATCTTAACTTACATTTACAACTTGGCTCTCGAAACAGGTGTATTTCCTGTCGAAATGAAGAAGGCGAGAGTAGTTGTTCTGCACAAAGGAGGTCCTAAGGACGTCCTTAATAATTATAGGCCAATATCTATTTTGCCGGTATTTTCCAAGGGTTTGGAGCGTATTATTTTTGTACGGCTATCCGATTTTCTTAAAAAATACAATGTTTTAACAACTAAACAGTTTGGATTCAGGCAACATTCTTCTACCGAACTAGCACTGCTACGACAAAAAGAACTCATACTTACTAACATCGAGAACAAATTGATCACATTAGGGATATTTGTAGACTTTTCTAAAGCATTTGACAGAATGAATCATTGCACTCTTCTTTTAAAACTTTAAGCTTATGGAATCCGAAATAATATGCTCAATCTAATTTGTAATTATCTCAGTGATCGCGTGCATGCAGTGTGTCTCAATTGAGAGTTTTCAATCTGCCTTCAAATGTGTTCAACATGGGGTTCCTCAGGGAAGTTTGTTAGGTCCTTTACTCTTTAACATATATATTAACGATCTCATACGAATAGATAAAGAAGCTGAATACGTAATGTACGCGGATGATACAAGCTTATTTTTAACTGGAGAGGACGTAAATAGCTTAGTGGGAAAAGCCAACTTAGTCCTAGCTAAATTGCACACATGGTCTATCAAAAATGCTCTTTTGGTCAACTCTGCCAAAACAAAAGCCATATTCTTTAGAGCCAAAAACACCACTTATGACCTAAGAAGTACCCTCTCACTAGGGACTAATGAAATACAAATAACCAATGTAGTTAAATCTCTGGGCGTTTACTTTAATGAGTTTATGCTGTGGGATGCTCATTTTGAGCACCTGCAGAATAAACTATCTCGTGCAGTCGGAATACTTAGGAAGTTGCGACACATGCTGGCGGTTAAAAGAAAGCTTGTTTTGTACTTTGCATTATTTGAGTCAAATATAAGATACTGCAATTTAATCTGGGGTAGCTCCACTGCAACCAATATTAGTAAACTTTCGGTGTTACAGAACGGGGCATTGAAAGCAATAGCAAACGCACCAAGTATATCTTCTTCCCACAACTTGTACTCAAAATATAACATAATTAAATTTACGTCTTTCTATGATTTCCGCTTGCTTCAACTGTATAAATCATTATCCGAACGTCGAGCGCCTTTTCTTGAGGAAACAATTATTTTACAAAAGAACACGCACTCCCATCAAACACGCCACCATGAACGCTGGTACGTGCCTCGCCCACGGACTAATTATGGATTTCCAACGCTAAATTATGCGCTGCCTACTCTGCTTAACCGATTTGGTCTCTCCAATTCTGGCGATCGTTTGCCGTCCTACCAACAGATAAAAACTTTCTTTTTATAAGATGCTTTCAGTGTATGTATTACTTTGGTTGCCTATTGTTTAGTAGTTCACATGTCTTCTTGTTAACCCTGCCTCTGCCATTCTCTTTGCCATGTCTTTGATACCACTTGTGCTGGATATATTTCTGTTCAATTCTTATGCAAGAATATTTTTTAATGGTACAAGAGCTATGTATAAGTATTCAAATGTATTTGATTACACCAAAAACTGCATTGCTGTTTTGCTTCTTGCTACCTGCTGTTCGCTACCATTGTTGCCGATGTAGCTCAGGGGAAGGGAGCGTTGTCAAGCCGCTAAGCTGCGGCTTTTTTCCCCTCCTCCTCAGCCATGTAATTTACATGTCTGAAATAAACTTGAAACTTGAAACTTGAAATAAACGGAACTGGGAATAAATATACATTTTTATTTAATTTTCTATGCCAGAGAAAAGGAAAGTTAACGCAGAAAATCACACACAAAGTTCATTCAACGAAGAAAGGTAGAACGCTAGAATAGAGATTTACGGGAACAAAAATAATTTGCTCATATTCTGGAGCAACGAATTTTCATAACTTCGTTTGTAATCACAGGATTTGCTTAGACTTTTTGTATAGAAATGCACTCGTGTAACGACGTAAAACCCAACCAACTTTGCAGTCAAGGTCTCACTGTGCTGGCCGCAACCAATGCCGGGGAAGGGGAAAACTTTCCCGATACCGACCGTCAAAGTGTAACTCGATTTCAGAATCTCGAAATATCTGTCAAACCAAAACGTTTTCTCTCCGTGCATTTACCTCCCATAGGCGGTCCGCATTTGCCCCCCTTTCTGTCGAAACGTTTCTTTTCCCCTAGGACCACGGATATCTTGAAATGTTGACAGAGAGGACACAAGGCAAAGTCCGCACAGGCAGCTGATAATGTCCCCGTTCGAACGCTTAGCTCCCAACGCGCCAAACGCGCTCGTGAACGGCAAGTTTACGCGAAGTACGTGCTGTGCAAGGCGATCTACCCGTTATCGGAATGCTGTCTGTCATTTACATTGTTTTGAGATACCTACATGTGGACAACGCAGCTCATTATGCGGACGGCCAGGAGCCCCCAAAAGTGCCTACAAAAGAAAACATGCAGCGTCTGCTTCACAAGATAGAATGTAGCGGTTGCGACCAACAACCGATGTGATACATTGAGCAGCTTGAGAACGCTTTTTTGGGATGCAGATGCGAATGCAAAAAAGGCGAGCATCACTTAGTTCTTTCTTTTCCAATATTAAAAATTGTTTTTCCCGCGAATTATTTTCCCTTTATTAGAAAAGGACCCATTTGCAGTGGACCTAAGCGGCACCAGCTGTTATTTCAGTGACTTGGTCACAATTTTTTGACATTCTATATACCTTATCTTAAAGGGATCCTGCAACACTTACAACCGACTATTTGTAATGCATGTTTGGATAAAGTCTATTGTCTCAGGAATCTCCTCCCGCAAGAATGATTAAAATCCGTTCAGTATCACCGTAGATACGCGCGATGAAAAATCGCGCATAATCGTTCCCCCTCAACTCAGCGTGGACTACGCGGCCAAGACTGTGCGCTCTCTCCCGGAGAGGGGGGAGCCTCGTGACGTTCTCTTTGGGAGCCTTCGATATGTCATGTGCCGGCAGGTTTTCTCTTTATCTCGGCAACGCGGAGTCACTCGTTTCCGGTGCGGCAATTCAGGCATTGTTGCCTTCATGTGGGTTATTCGACTGTTGTATTTTCGGATACCTGCTTTCGCTACCGTGCGTTTCGTCGTGCAATGGACCCAGCTCTGCGAGCGCGGCTCGAAGCGTCGAGCGCAGACATGGGTTTCGACCTGTATGCGGACACTCCTTGCCACAAAGTCAGGAAAAGAGCCGGCGGCTGTCGCCCGGAACCACCCCACCAGGCCGACGACGACATGCGGTGGTGCTTCGTTGGCGAAGTGGCGCCCACAAACGTCAATGTATTCCCGAGCATCCGGCGGCGTTTGTCCGATGAACCGCAACCAAATTTGCCGCGGCTCTGGTTCTTGGGGCACTAAATGCTTGCTCCGGTCTCTATGGCTGTCTCCACAGCCAACGACTGAACACCGTTTGCGCCTATCCTTTCCACTGCTCATTGGAAGCGCACTCACGGTGTACAGTGTACTCACGGCACGCCCGCGGGAACGTTCACAGCCACAGTACGCGCCGTCGACGGAACTTCGTTTGCTCGAAACAGGGCAACTCATACGCTCGCAAGCGCTCGCGAAGACTCGCTGTACGCCATTTTTCGAACTACAAACACCAAGCAGATTGCCAGAGGTTGCGGCCTAGATGAGTTTAGTGCACAGCGCCACCGACGGCAGCGGATTGCACCGGAAACACGAAGGGAAAAGATCTGTTTTGCCATTTTGATCATTTTAACTGTGACGTCAACAGCATTGCCCGATTGACGTCCCTTAGGCCATGCCAGAGCTGCATAAAGAGGAAAATAGAAAGGAGCGCAGTTGGTTTTTCCGCGTCTTTCACAGCGATTTGCGCGGTTAACGCTTGACGTACACGTGTAATATTTGGCTCAGGTATTCCTGGGGGTGTAATCTAAATGTCGCGCAGGTTTACTTGCACTGCTCAAAGAGTGTTGCAGGGTCCCGTTAAAATTTTCAGATTATTTTACGACTTTGAGTTAACGAGAGCTGTATATCAAGACTCTTGCTTATGTTTTCAGAATACGCATCAGGAAATGTGAAAGTATCGTTGGAGGAAGGCGTCCATAATTTCATGTTGGGTCGTACTAGTTTGAAATTTTCACAAGTGGAATTACAACGTTCGGCGTTTACTTTCTAATTCAGCTACCGAAAGGCGTGTATTCGATTTCCTCCCATGGCGGCCGTTTTTCTGATGGAAAAGAAAAGCAAGAAATGGCCGTGTGTTCAAGATTTCGGCACAGGTTAGAGATTCCAAGGTGGTCAAAATTAATCCTGAGCCCTCCACAATGGCGCCCCTCATCGCCTGCGTCGCGTCGGCGCGTTAAACCTCATAATCAATCAATAAATCAGCTGTGCAGGCAGCGAGCAGCGCAAATCTTGGCGCGCGCAGGCTGGGAGCTGGGGCCGGCAAGTGGCGGCTAGTGAGGAGTGTCGCGTAGAGTGCCGCCGAAAGTCCGGCTGTAATACAGTGGAGCAGTGAACAGCAGTCCCCCAAATTTAGGCTCGCCTGGAGTCAGTTACTGCCTCGACTCGACCTATAACTTTCCAGGTGGCTGCGTTCGGGTGTGACGGTCACTCGCTACCATGACCGGAGTCTCCTCGCGCTCTGGCTGCGTGGAAGTCGACCCGCGGAACAATGGGAGAGGCCGCTACTGGCCACTCCAAAACTTCTAGTCACTCTAGTATACTGTGCTCCGAGCATGACTTCGGTGACCGATCTGGCCGGGAGGACGGGTCACGTGACACAAAACGCCGAGGTTTACCCGGCTGCTTCCCGCGCTTTCTGCACGGTGGCGCTACAGGCGCGCTGCTCCGATATCGCCGATGCATTCGGTTGGAACCACTGATCAGATGAGTGGTTGGTACGCTGTCTCTCGCGCTCTGATTGCGAGCCGCTATGGCATCTGCGACTCCGAGCCAGAGGACCGGAGCGGCCAACCGAATACGTCATAAGGAATGAATGTCCCCGTGGCGGCGGAGCCGTCGGAGGGCGCGGAGTTTCGCTACACCGTATATTGCCACGCCGCCGAAGAAGGAGGCTCGTATTACAACCTTGCACATATTTCGCCGTAACACGCTTTGTTCAGTATAGTGCTGGCTACCAGTTAGTCGGGCGAGAAATTCATCTGCTTAGTGCATGTTTACGTCGAGTAGTCGCCAAGCCATATTCTCACATACGAGTTTCAAAATCGTGGTTTTTGTGTGAAGGCCCTGTTGCTCGCAGTAATGTTATTCGTAAATGTTCTTATCGAACCTGAGGTACGTAAATGCTAAGGCAGTGGAATAGCCACCACTTACATGGACGTTTATTTGCGGAAACCAATATTTGTGCGGAAGATGACCTAGTAACTAGAGAGTTTTAGCAGTCCGTATGCTCCGGCCGTTCCGTTCGTTACGTTGCTACCGGGTTTACCAGGACCCGACTGCGCATGCGCGCGCACGTACCGGGTTCTTCCCCGTGTAGTGAGACGGAAAACGTGTTTTAGCACTCCGTAGCGTCGTACCGTTCGTTCCGTGTGACGGCTGATTAGCCGAGTTGCTGCAAAAATCCACACGCTAAAAATGCGTAAATAAACAACGCAGTTTCCCCTAAAGCATTGCAAATCTAAAATAAATCGCGCTCGGCCGGACGCATTGTGAGGCAGGGGCTGCGGCGGCGGCGACGGCACCAGAGCGAGCGCAGGTGACGACATGGTCGCGCGCCGTTCACGTGGAGGAATGGCCTTGGCCTTGCCCGATTGAAGCGCTAGACACATGTACGATTGGTACACGCGATTCGTATGCGACTGATCATTACGACTGTCACCACGACTAGTCCTACGCGTGAATTTGAGACACATGGCCCGATGCGCGTGTGCGATGCCTCGTCGGCGCCGCTCCGCCCACTGTTTTTGCTCCATGGTCAACTACGACGATCGCTGAGCTGAATTTGTAGATTCCGCGCGTTTGTACGCAAGAAATGGATAAAGCAGGCAATCGTGAAGCGTTTTCTGCATCGGAAACAGTCCGCGCACACGCCGGTCGCGCCTGCCAGCTCGGCACACTCAGCGGCTCGAACCGGCGCAGCCCACGGTAGCAACCGCCTGTCGCTACTCTTCCGAATCAATCTGATCGCTAAAACGAAGTTCCACCTGCGAGAAAGTAGGTGTTAGTGTGGTGAAAAATTGTGCTAGGGATTGTTCTCGGGGCTTATTTTATAAGCGGCGATCAGATATCTGCCGCGATGCAAGCCTATGCTGACCGGCCGTGGATGCCGCGGCGCGCGGTGCGCCGAGCGGCCGAGAGATGGCGATACCTGCGCGGAAGCATCGAAACAGGCTACGCAGATGTCTCGGTCACCGATCGCTCAAACGACAGTTGTAGCTCAAATAAAGTTTCACATGCGAGAAAGGGGATGATAGTGTGGTGAAAAGTTGTGTACGGATTGTCATTCGCAGTTGCACAGATAGCGGCGATCAAATATTCGCCAGGACGCTAAGCCTAAAGTTCCCAACACCCGAGCCGACCAGAGAAACGAAAGCCGGTTGCGGGCTCCGGATACGGTAACACGGAAGCAGAGCGCCGGGAGAGACGCCGGCCGCGTACGGAACAAATGGCGCATGCGCAGTCGGGTCCCGGTAAACCCGGTAGCAACGTAACGAACGGAACTGCCGGGGCATACGGACTGCTAAAAACTCTCTATTATCATGAACGCGTGTAAAATGACACTGAAGTGTGCTTGGGGCTCAAAATAGGCTCAAATGAGACTCAAATGGTGCTCCAATGGGGCTACAAATAGGTCAAATTATGACATGTGGTGTGTCTTCACCTCTAATTGCAGGCAAGCAGACAAAAAATTAGCAGTGGCTTAGCTCGGCTATGCCAGGATATACGTAGCATGAGCTAAGGTTCAGCTGGTTATTCTTAGCTTTCCTGGTTGTCTAGGTTTAGCTTGATTATCATGCTTACTGCTGCTTCAGTGACCCACACACGGTATACGCATTGTGCGACTCATGTATATTTATCAAGCGGCTCCGACGCAGCGTCTATAATTGCCAAAGAGCTAAGCTGTTTCCACAGGTGCACGCCGGTGATGCTGCGACGCACGGGACATCGGTTCCACACTCGGCTACCCCTCGCAATATCATCAAGTGGACCGGGCCGCCACGTACGTAACGGAGGTCGGTGAAGACGCTGGGCGCATGGGGTGTGTGAGGTACGCCGGGAAGCGCGAGCAACGTTCCGTACACCCTGTGACGTCACTTCTCCTTGCACATGAGCAGCACGGCTCTCTACGAGCCACGCGAAACTGCTCAACCTCGGCCAGTGTAGCTCACGCTAGGAATACTGCGAAGGGAAAGAAAAGATAAGCTGAGGTCAACATCATTCTTCTGCTGCCAAGGGGCCAAGCTCCAAGACAGCATTTGCAGCAGCGAGCTGCAGGAGCTGCGAACGCTCAACACGGAGCTGCCGGAACGTTCTTTCCCCCAGTGTGTAAACAACGCTCCATCAGCGTGCATTGCTCCTTATCACTGTTATGAGCTAAGCAACGTACCAAATGATGCAGATGATGCAGGTGCTAGGCATTAGCCCTTTGCAGATACTGCATAAATTACTGCCCGTTGAAACTGTTTTACTAGCTGTAAAGGATTTTGACCTTAAGATTTTTTGGAAAAGAAGGCCCAGTGACAAATTCATAAAACTGCAATACTAGCGAAACTGCAGAAACATGGCATTTCTGCTATATGTTGTGCAGCCGAGGTGGTAACAATGTGACCATGAGTGGGCAACATAACGTATTGCTATATATTTTTCATAAACGCTGAACTCTAAAAGTGACTTGATAGTCGAATAAATGGAAAAACTGCACCTATGTAAATTATATACTTGTTCGCAAATTTGTAATTTCGGTGAATGGTGTCGGAAGACTTTTAAAATTTTTAAAAGCAGAGCTTATTTATTAAAACTGGTTTCTAGGGCTGCTTATGATTTGAAGAGTGCAACACTTTTTCATGTGACTCGGGCACTTTTCCAGGGTGTGAAAAAGCAGAGACGGCCTGCAGTCATGGCTAGCACGGGCCAGGCGGAATTACCAGTACCCGAAAATAGCTGCACCAGCACCAGCTTGGCAGCACCACCAGCACCAGCCCTCAACGGCGCTCGCTGTTAGGAAAGTAGGCGTTGAAAGCTTTCGTAATGTTATCCCCAGAGTGTTGACAGGTGTCTATTAGAGTTATAAGCTAAGTGTAGATCCTAAAACCATGGAAGCAACTTTTGCTGGTTACATTTGTTGTTGGATGTTAGAATACATGAACACAATATAGTCGAGCCCCTGACAACGGCTGCAGTTATAATGAACGCTCGGTCATAGCGAACGGACGTGCCATGATCGTCGTAGTATGCACTAGGGCAATGGCAACAAATTGCAGATAAAACGAATGGGCATGAGGGTGCAGCTCGGGCACAGCAAACGACCCACCCTTGCCTGCCGGCGACAAGCTGTCGCAGCCGCCACTTCAATGGCTGGCTCTCATCCGTGAATTCTCGTGAATTCTCGTATAGCAGCTAGCAAAAAACAAAACAAAAACAGTGAACAAAAATGTAAAAAAAGAACTGAGGAAGCTTGAACTAGGTCGCCCAAGGCTCGAAGCATAGCTAGCTGCAACATCTTTCGACGTGAGTACTGAAAGACACATGGCCAAGCATGTGTACAAGCTTGACATTGTTTATTTACATGTTCTGTCGTCGTTTCGGGCTCTGTTACAAGTAGTTGTTTTGTCATATGCATCGATATCGTCGTGTTTCTCTTGCCAGGCATTACATGTGCGAAAGAGCTTGAAGGCTAACACGCAGAGGCGGCGCGTACGCGCAGACGCACGCATGGTGTTCCTGGAATCGCTCCAAGGTTCTGTGAAGCAGGTGTTGCACCAGCTGTGGCGTTCTTAGTTGCTAGGCAATGCAACGCGTTTCCTTGTTTTTTTTTTCTTAACCCACTTCGCGAGCATGATGCGCTCGGCGGTCGTGGCGTTCCAGCCGCCATCACGAGCACTCGGCATTTTCTCGCTGCTAGGAGTGTTTGCCCTTTTTTTGCTAGAGCCACTGTGCGTGCTGGGGATGGTGAGTTGTTACCGTGAGGTATGCGCTCACGAGTTTTGGCATTGTCTTTGTATTTTTACGCACTACGCGCGACACATTGCGGCCAGATACAACAGTTCAGAAGGTAAATGGGCATTGCCATCGGGAATCCGTCCCCGTACTCAGTGAGCATGTCAAGAAGCGGGTCGCGACGCAGAAAAAATTATAGGTGAGACGCCCCAAAACCTGGTGTTGGCACGGCAGCAACACCTGCGAATTGTGGGTCGCTTCTCTTCCCTACCTCCAGCCCAGGGTCGGACGAAGTGGCAGAATGATTTCAGTCGTAAAGGCGAGACAGCTGCAGCCGTCAAATTGGCCGAGCTTGAGTTTACGCGCTCTCCATTTCTGTAACTGGCGAATAGTTTTTCCAGCGTGGCCTGGGAATAGCAGGATAAAAAAGAGGAAAAAATTGTCTGGCGATTAGGATATTCCTAATGCGATATTTCGGCGCAGCAGCAGTGCATTGAGGCAGCAGTCACTCGTGGGTACTCTCGACGGCAGCGATGATGAACCTCTGCGTCAGCGGTGCGAAGGGTTTCTCAGGAAGGGACCGCGAACTGCGTATTAAGCGAACGCACATTATAGACACTCGCACGCATCCCTCACGTTTTTGCTAGTAGGGCTCCTTCGTTGCCCAGGGGCCGCTGCGAAACCGGCTCCCGGGCAGTCCTTCCTGGTAGTACAAATCTTCGAGGGTCCCATAGGACCCCTTGTTGACAGAAGCAAAATGAGCTCGATACTGCAGGTTGTTCGACGACATAGAATCCAGCCCATCCGTGACACGTGTGATTTCCGGCGATCAACTTGACATTAGGAAAAAAAAGCTTTGAAGCGCTAAATACGTTTACAGCGTCGACGAAAGTGCTGGGACGGTGACGGCGCTCTGCCAGTTGCAGGTGCACCAAATCGATGGTAGTATGAAGGAAAATGTGAAGTGAAAGCTCCTTGTTTAAACTAATCCACTTCTTGACGACGACTCTTGAACAACAGCCGATAAAAAAAGAGCAGCGCAATCGGAGATCAACGCGCGTAAAAGCCAGCGAGTCTCGCGGACCGCAGGCTCGTCCGTTGCAGTGCGCCATGCTTTTGCGTATCTGCTCACTTATGCGTGCGCTTGCATTAAACACTGCTGGTTTGCACCGTCGTTGCCAATACATGATGCAGAACTAGCTTGCCATTTTTGCCTGGTTCAGTGACAAAATGCAGCGAGTGTTGGAAGCGCGAAATATGTTTCCTTATCACGAAAGTAGTGGCGCCGTAAAACGAAGTGGTCGGGCGAACTGAGGGGCCATTCTGTTTTCTTGTTTGTTCTCACTTTATCTAATTATGCTCTTGCATCATATATTCAAAGTTCGCACTTAATAAGCTAGAATAAGCGTTAGCAATGTTATGAGGTGTAGGAACGAGTAGCATGAAGCTGATACGACGGAGGGCTGGACGGCAAATCTAGTGGGAAGGGAGGGGGCTTTGAACGCAAAGAGGAAAAATTCAGCGAATCGCCAAAAAAAATCTGACAATAATCTGGCGAAGTGGGAAGATGGGAGACAATACATCTGGAAGCAATCAATTATTTGTTCTTGTCTAGCCGTCTAGCCCCATTGAAGAGAAAACTGGCGTGTCGGCGTCCAGATTGTTAGTGACTACCCCTGCACTAGAAGGTAATCAGTGACGATCGTATGTAAATATTTGGCCGCGCACCGTGTATGCGGCTGCGTTATGTTATGTAAATTTACAAGCCCACATCTAAGCAGACAACGAACTTGCGATTTGGTGCTTGATTCGCGTCATTTAGGTGCACTCAATTTGTTTATTTGGTGATATTGCCACACCTACTCGCTAGTATACGTGCACCCTGCCGTTCGTAAACCGTGTGGCGTAAAATTTCAAGCAAGGATAATTTAGTTTGCGAAAACACACACACAAATTATCCACACGCTTTTGAGACGGTGCCAGGCCACCAGCGGCACCTACATCGGCTGCGTTTCTCGCGTGCGCTTGGTCCCGCTGAAGCAAACCTTTTCCAGTTACCTCAGGCAGCGCAGGTTCTGTTTATTCTACTCGTGAACTTTCCTTCGTCAACCGCACGCAAGAAGAAAAAACGATAATTATCGTGCGGAAGTCACACCACCTGACCTGGCGATACTGTCCCACGCCGCGACGACCTCGACAGCTCGCTCAAAAGAAAGCCGATAAATCAGCTCGTTGTGCGGGATATAATTTTAGTTAGCCTCTGCAACTACTTTAAAGGGACACTGAAGTGAATTGTGTCAAGCTCCCGTTTTTGCTTGCACTGCGTAGACTGGCTCAAATTAGCACACTTTTCATCGTTTATCCGGTTGACAAATCGGTAATTATTTTACAAAGCGCGAAAGAAGAAAAACTACCATGCGCGGTTTGCGGCGGCCGCACCAACTAAGGCTGTGATGTTAGGAGGAGGGGCGCCGTGATTGGACGATGCCCAAGGTTAGCAGTCAAACAAGTTTCGGTTTCGGTTTCGGTTCTGTAAAACATAACCAATGGCGTTGTTGGATGGGCATTCTCAATATCTCAGTAATCATCGTACCGCGCTTCTGCCATGTTGTCGGCTGTAAAATGCACAAGATAAGCCTCCCAGGACGGCTTGTAGTCGTAGCATTCACTAGCCGAGACCTACGCAGTGCATGAACGCCATCCGCGTACCCGCAGACGCCCAAATGTCATGCGCTTTTCCCCCATATTTGGAGCTTGCCTCCCTCATGCCTGTATCGTAAAAAGCGTGTTCGCACCAGGCCAAGGGTCTGTTCATTCTGGCCTGCGCCCACTGCCTGCAAGCAGACGGTGCTTATGGCAACAGCACGCCAACGAGAACTCGCTAGCGCGCCAGTGCCAGCCTGCGGGCGTTTTGTGAACTAGTTCGTGTAGCCATGAACGTTGCGGCCCAAAAAAAGGTGAACTCAATATAGAAAACATCGGCGCAAAACAAAAAAAGTTGAGTTACAAAAAAAAAAAGCACGCACCCGCGGGGATTCGAACTCGCGACTCGCAAAACACTTGCGGTGACATACCCAGCACACCATACCACTCAGCCACGAAGCGGGATGCAAAGGCCTTGCTAATATTGGGTATATATTGTACCACCAGTTTACACTTTTATTTAGTTTTGGCATTTCAAGCAGCTTAGGTGACTACTTGTTGTACTGCGCTCGTGTAGTAAGCGTCGCCCGAGTTTCCACAGTAGCTCACGTCTAGCAATTGCATTTCGTAGACGGAAAAGCGTTCGCAGATGCGTAGTCGTGCTCCTGACCGCTGTGCTTGTTCGCCCAGCGCAAAAAAGTGCTTCCCGCGCCCTAGTTTTACGCTCTACGGTAAAAATATCAGTTGATTTTATTTCCTTAGTACCTATATTGACTTCGCCTACTCTTCTCCCGCCTTCAAGAGGCCTTATATTTTCCTACTGGCGTACTAGTCAGCGAAGCATCGCATGTGCGCTTGTGCAGCGCGCGCTTGTGTGAAGCGACCTTGACTTGGAGCTAGATACAGTGTACAAATTAACCAAGTAAAGAAAGGCACATTCTTCCATTCACAAACGTGTCCTGGCTTCGTTTTAACTGAGGGAACGAATTGCGACGACCCGTCGGCGGCCGGCGGACGAAACGCTGGGCCGACTGACTCTGTCTGAAGGCCGGGGAGCCGTGCAGTAACGCAGCCAATTGCCAGCTCATCCCCTCCTGACGTCACACAAAAACGCCACAGAAAATGGGCGAGCGTAAAGAGAAGAGGACAGCATTTTCGAATTAGTTTTTCTACTAAATAAAATCGCGTAAACGCGCCTAGAGTGGTCGAAACATGGCCTGGGGACTCCGGACTACAATTTGCGCTAGTAATCCCGCAATGTTTACATATCACTTCAGTGTCCCTTTAAGGGCTATTTCATTACGTATGCTGTCATTTGAACGTGCCACAAAGCGATGAAATTAAGTACAACCAACTTTCGCTCTGGCTTGTAATAGAAAACACATGGAGGGCGGCGAGGGTCGTCTGCTTTTGTACTACCCAGACGCGTTGGACACTAGGGGGTGATGCATGTCGCCAAACTACAGCGCAGGAGCCCATCGTCGCGCCGCAAACAACCCGTGCGGGCCCAGCACTGCCCCTACCCTACCCCACTTTTTTTTTCTCTATTGCCTGGATTCGACAATTCACAACACATCACAGATCAACAGCATAAATGATATGCAACAACAACGTGGTGAGGCGGGCCCGACTTAGGCCTAGTGATCTCTTTTAAAACTCTTTCAATGACGTAAGCTGCTCTATCTTTGGCAGCCACACAGGCGATACCTCTTGAGATTTAATTACCTCCACATAACGACCTACACTTCCTCTGAAGTATTGTTTTGCGGAACGGGCATCAACGTCGTTGTACAGTCTTGCTGTGCGTGAGCGCCATATGCTGTGGAGGCCCAGCGCCATGACTAAGTCATAAGGCATTCCACCATCTTTGTCTACGGAGAGATACCGTATGCCATGAGGGTTTAGCGGGAAGTCTTTGCAAAGTGTCCTCTGTAAAACATCCCAAAAATATACGCCCTCCCAACAATGCAAAAAAACATGGTCTATCGTCTCCGGCGATTTGCAGCCCATGCTACAAAAAGCCCCCTTTCTTCCATAAAAGTCCGGACTAATGATGTTCCCGTGTGTAGCCGAAAGAAAGAAATACTTTACTCCAGGCTGCTTTTGTATTCTTTTCACGCTTTTGAGCACATCCTCCCGATTTCGCGGCCCTCTCCTCCTTTGCTTTCTTTTAAATGCATAGCATTTTAGTAACTCACAATGTCACGCGGCGTTGGCGTGCCTTGTCGTAGTCCGCAGGCGCGCCTTGTCGTAGTCCGAAGCCAGGCCACTACACTATAAAAGAAATAACAGTTTCCGGCGCCCGGTTTCGAACCCATTACGACGCGGGCGGAACGCAAGGTGCCCGGCGCACTACCGACTGAGCCACGAAACCGACACAGATTTCGATGCACCGAACGCGCCTTATATCCTTCACTCATTTCTGGTTTGTTTCGAAACCGCCACAAGTTGTCCCGCGCCTCCGAAAGATGGCGACACGGGTCCCGCGATCGAGAGATACGACTTGCCGGCGCACCCCCTCGGAAATGCTGTGCATTTGATCGTGCCCCTCGCGAGGGGGATGTCTTTTTGTCCATCGCCGCTCGGCTGGTGCACAATTGCGTCCGCGCCTGCCATCTACAACAGTGCCCGGTGAACGGATGTGGACTGGGGACGAGTGTAGCGTGGCTTCGGATGTCCGGTGCGACGCGAACGCGATTTCATTCACGTGGATTTTTAACACATCTTGGTATTGTGATGGGTTCACTTTCGCCATTTCTTTTTCTTTTAAAACCGGTAGCGGCAACTCGTTAGCTGGTTTTAAAATCTTATTTTCAATATTTAAGCTCGATTGGACACATGCTTCGCGTTAAAATAAACAGTTTGCTCGTTAAAAAAAATAATACAACAGCACGCAGATGGAGACAATGGGGCTCTCAAAGGCCCAAAAATACATGTCACAATGTGAACTGCAATAATTACACGACGTCCTCAAAAAGCAAGTCTTGTTTGCCCTTTAGGCGTCCGTTTTTGTGATGGCAGCATGGAAGGGTAGAAACCCTAAGGATTAATTTTGTATCACAAAGAATTTTAACGGTTCCCCCGCTACATTTCTAATAGGAATAGGGGTTGGTATAAATGCCGATTTACTAGTGTTTCATAACAGGGTCTTCACAGGATCTTTGTCCTTGCACTTGGTGTCTGCCCAGAACCTCATTCGTGGAATAGTCCAGGCAGGTGCCTACATCTCCCGCTATTCTGTTGTTTTCGTACGCCCCAAAATACAAGCCGTAGTTTGTGACGTGTACATCGGATCATTCTTAATTTTAGTTAAAAAACATTATGTGCATCATGGATCAGCTCTAGTATTTTGTAACATGTAAGAATATACAGGAAGAACAAAACACTATATTTTGCCCAAACTGGGGCAGGGAAAGATACAGAAGTGGTGTTCGAGAGTGCTTTGCATCCAGACGTCTGCAAGAAGCCTAGAGCCCTAGTGGCATCTTCGGGAAGTTGGACAAAACTGGGTTGTCTTTCTCGGTTGGAGCTGTTTTACAAAAAGGTAATACTCGCGCTCTCTCAGCAGCATGTACCTTACCATTTCTTATAACAAGCCAGCCTAAAATTGTTCCCACTGCCGAAAACAGCAATAGTAGGATGCGTTTGACCGCTGGAGTTCAGCGCTCGTCGGCAAGTAAGCCCAGTGAACCAGGTTGATCGCGTCAGTTAAAAGGTAACTGGAGTAAATAAAAATTGAGATTTCCTTGCTCCTCCAATTTTCTCAGTAGCGTCATGGCTGAAATTCACTAGTGCGAACGTTAATATTTTTCATGTAGTGTAACATTTTGTTGGAAAAACCAACGCCATCTTGGGGTGGGCTAGCGAGGGGCAGTTACTAAAAGAAAGTTTTTTTAAAGGCCATCATTGTGTATGACATCGTCTGCTATTTAATAGCTGAAAACATTTTTGTCTGTGTCCTTCAGTGCGGCTACAGTGCTTCGACGCTTTATAAAGCCTGGCTGTAAACGAAAGAAGTGCGGCCAACAGCAGTGTAATCTGTGCTCACGAGGTAAACGTACGTGCAGGTGAGCTGTGAGCGGGCCCGCCTGTCCGTGTAGTGTACGCGCCACCAAGTCAAACGCGACGCCGTTTCGCTATGGATGCGAGAAGAAGCGCCGCATCTTTGCGCCCGGAGCACTCCTAACTGCGCTGTCCGAGTTCGACGATACTTTATTTTGACACGAAGCAAAATAAACAGCAGAACTTCCGGCCTCGTTAGGCGACCCAACCAAAATAGGCACGACGCTTTCATTTGAAATTTTAAACAAGCCTTCCAATCATTACAGTGGAAAATTTCTGCTAGAGCTAACTTACTTATGCCACCTACTAAGGCATGTATTTTGTTAAAATCTTCTTTATGCAGGAAATGTGCATGCCGCCTTTCTTCTGCACACAGCATATTTGCACTAGATAACCCCATTTTAGTGCTGCTTAACTGGAAGCCCCTCACTAGTGCGCCTTAAAGCAATTCTTTGGATACAATACTCGGAGATTGAAAGTATTTTTTTCTCCTTTGCGCTTCCCGGTCTTCCTTGGCAAGCTGGGCAAATTGTATTTATGATCAGGTCACTGAAGCTGTTGCTGCCATTGTGCGCAGGGGATGCACTGGTACAATCACCTTTGTAACCCCTCTGCGTGCCCCAAATGTGAAGCAATACCATTAATGACCGCAATAAATAAAACCAAGATCTCCTGCTAGTTTGCATGCTTCTCACTCGTTGACTACGAAAAAACGCCTTTCTAGCTATGGACGCAATAGCAAACTGTGGAGTAGAGAAAGTTGCGGAGGAACAAGAACACTTGTCGTAGACATGGCACTTGGCAATATACCCGTAAGTTGTATTTTCTCCCCGCACTTATTTCGCTTGCCGTTAGAAGCTTGCCGAATGCTTCACCCGCTTGAACACAACGAATGATGTGAACTTTACCTCACCACTGCCCCGTACGCAAGCAGCAACGGCGCATTGTGTCCGATATTCTAAAGCCACAGCCCTGACGGTACGTGCGTCGAGGGACGACCCGGCCATGCAGATATGGAACTTTGTTTTTTTTTTTATGTTACCCCGCCTACATTCTGCTTTTTACGGTTGGTTCTGAAAATTTATTTTCGTACCACTTTTCTATCCACGTAGAAACTTTTGTTACAACCCTCACAATAACTACTGCCCCGTTTCCCTTACGTGTTTCTCTTGCAAGTTACTAGAACACATTATAGCATCAAACCCTATCATGTACCTTGAAATAATTACATTTTCACCCCCAACAACATAGTTTCCGAAAATAATTATCGTGCGATACTCAAGTGCGTGAATTTACGCATGCCATCTTTCGCTGCATGGTTGATAACTTGCAAGTCGGCGCTATATTTCTGATTATTTGAAACGCATTTGATCAGGTTCCACATAACCACCTTTTGCTAGTTACCTTCCCTCGGTATTCCATAGGTCGGCAGAATCACTCATAACTGCGCTCACACAGCCCCACTCACCAAGTGAGCCTCACCGTCGTTTCGGCCTGGCGAGTGCGAGTGCGAGTGAGTGCGAGCGCCACTCGCGGTGATCCCACTCACCACTCGCGAGTGCGAGTTCCACTCACGGCGAGCCACGCTCAGTCCTCGGGAGTGCAAGCTCCACTCACGGCGAGCCCCGTTCGCCACTCGTGAGTGCGAGTTCCAGTCGCGGCGAGTCCCGCTAACCACGCGCGAGTGCGAACGCCACTCGCGGTAAGTTTCGCTCAGCACTCGCGAGTGCGAGGTCCAATCAGCGCAAGCCCCACCCACCACTCGCGAGTGACAATTCCACTCACGGCAAGCCTCGCTGACCACTCATGAATGGCGAGTGCGCTCACGCTTGTGTCGCGATGTGGGGTGGTTACCGTGGTGAGCATCACTTCGTGTTGGCATTCAAACCGGAGCCGCTTGATGTGGTAATTGCTCCTGACGATATCCACTCGTACGCACAGCCACTAGTTAATGGAGTGATTGCCTTTAAATTCAGGAATATGCCGCTACTCTCCTCGTTGTAATGCACCCTGGAATCAACTCTACGTTGACGCGTTGATTTAGGAATTCGGTTTGGAATGATGTCTGACGCCATAATACAGTGATACTCTTTAGTGATACAGCGGTGATACAGCGTTAGCTCGCTGATTGTTTTGATATTAAAAAGCTGGCATACCTAACATTCGTTCGCCCAAAGCTGGAATACGTATACTCTACTTGGAATTCTTCGCAGTCGTACCTTTCAAACGACTTGGAATCTAATAAAAACCGGGCGACTCGTTTTATCACGTCACAGTACTTGAACGAAATAAGTTTCACATCGCTCAAACAATCCCTCAGAATTTCCAAGCTTGCATCTCGTCGCATTATCTCTCGCCTGTGCTTTCTGCTTTATTGACATGATTTAAGATTTTTTTGCTTTATAGATACCACCGCCACTAAGGTCATCCCGCTTGAATCACAGTCATCCGATTGCCCGAATCAACTGTCATACGTCATCAATGATCCTTCTTTCCTAATGCTATAACAATTTGGAATTCATTGCCTGATGACATCGCCTAATCTTGTAATAAAAAAACATTTCGTAAAAATTAACGGTCGAATTTCAACTCTACCAGTATTTCTGTGAAGAACTGTTTATAAAAATATGTGTCACGCTGTTTGCTCCTACCGGTTAGTATCCACCTTTTCTTCTTTTAATTATTTTTTTTCTTGCTGCCCTACCTTTCTTTGTTGTTCACACGCTATATACTTCGAACAAGAGCGCCGCCGTATGTAATGCCCTCCTGCCATGAGGGTGCAAATAAAGTTAAAGAACGGAAATGAAACGCGGTAGCTTTTCTCTGCCTCCATAGGTGTACGCTCCGCTATCCGTGGCCGTGCACACCATGTTTACTCTTAGGCTGCAAAAACAGTGACAATGTTGTAATTGATGATTAATTTAATGCCAGAAACTGCCCGGGGGTGGCGATGTTTTACCAAAATAGGATAGCTGATAGCACATTTTTTTATATTCTCGGCCCTATAAAGATTCAAATACTCCCCATATATCCCCCAATCATCTACTACCAAATGTATATCGATGCCCCATTAGGTGTTGGAACACTGTTGCCTTAGAAGATTTGAGAGGAAATTTAAGAAACCCTGACACAGTCATATAACCTTTAGGTTTGCCCTTCTTCGGGAGTGACGCCCTTCTCTCCCCACAGCTCTCCCTTCGACTGGGACCCGGCTGTTTCATATCACATAAATTTCCGAACTGGCCGCTGAAACTTTCAAATCACTGACAGGACCGGTTTGTTTTGTCCACATGTTATCCCATTTCTCACAAAGTAGAACGCGTTAGAACGCGATAGAGTCCGCTGAAACCACCTTTGAGATCCCGACGTGTTTAGCACGAGCTTTTCTGTGCTTCTAGTTTGAGGTGCCAATGCGCGTGGACTGGTTAAGAGCAAATCACGTGGGCGATCAGACAACCAACTCTGGGCGGAGTGTTCTCGCAGGTCGAGCGCCGCACCTGCAAGAGATAGCGTCTTTGAACGCAAGATTTTCTTGCGCATGCTCGCCTCCCCAACCATTAGCTTAAAAAGCCTTCGATGTTTGATTTTTTTAATTCGACCGAGTTCAAGGCTTCTACATGTAGTTTTCTTATCATTGAAACATGTTGCATCATTTCATTCATAGAGCGCGTAAACGCGAGAGACAATATTTCTGCACGACATTCCACGACGTAAACTAATGTTACCAACTTCCCACAGATTTTTACCAATCCTTTATGTTTTGTATAAAAGGCACATGCTGCTTTCACGGATGCAGTAACTGAAATGGAATAGAAACCCTTGTATTGTAAGTGACCGAACTGGCACCATACAAACTAATCTGCGCCTAACTGAGTGTATAGTTTGAGGGTAAACAAAGACCAAACTCTTAGGTTCCGCCCACGAGAAAAAGAAAGCCCTCTTTCAAGTTTTGGAATCTCTCGCAAGATATAAATTGGTAAATTTACTTTACTCTTGTTGGAATGTGAAATATCTTATATTGTATTGAACATACTGAAAATACCCCACCCATTAGCTACGAATCTGGAAGGTACTGTGAAATGGCACCCTCTAATCAACAGACTAAATCGATGTTTTCCAGGAATAGCTTTTATAACACAGTTCAGAAACCTTCGGAACGCCTGCCGCATGCGTCCTGAGGTGCACTATTATGCGGCCCCAAGCATGCTGTGACAATCCCCAACCCTCCCCGTGTCATTTTCTAAAGGATGTCCGACACACTAGGTTGGACCTAGGGTTATATGGGAGGCAAGAAAAAAGAATTGATCGCTTCCAGTTGTCATGGTCCCTTATTTCTTCTAGGTCTCAACATCGGTCGCTTTTTATTTCGCTCGTTGTTCTTCCCATCATTCGCTCGATCACGACGACGGCGACGCTGCTCAGCCCAGAGACGGGCGACAATGGGCTGCTCCCTAAAAGCTACCTGAACTTGCGCACGACGCGGAAGCGAAGCGTAACGTCTTTTTAGCTTTTCGATCATTTCTGCGCTATTTTCGGTATTGGAACCACGCGCTCCAATGTTGTCGGTTTCCAAGCGTTCTCACAATCATCGCAGGTGATATTTGATGGCATCTTTTAAAAGCCATGCAAAATGAGTATTCGTAACACAATTTTTCTTTGTGTTGTTTGCTGTTTGCCTGCACGTGTGACCTTGATTGGCACAGTATAGTTTCGTTCTTGTGGGCCACCAGTAAACTATCCCAAGGAGCTTCACAGCTGCTGCCAACGCTGCGCAACTGACGTTCGCGGTTGCGTCAGTGAAGCTGCCGTATCCGTGCCGCCTTTTCCCATGCCGAGAAGGCTTATTACACTTATTAACAACTGCAGTTATAACGAACGAATTCAGCGTGGTGATTTATTTCATTACAAGTGGGCTCGACTGTATACGCAAAAGCTCAAATGATTTTAGAAAATGATGTATGCTCCATTGCTGAAACGGTTGTTCCACACCAGCACATGTAGTGGGCAGCAAAATGTCGAGCATTGAACCTGCGAAGGAGATTTCTCATGCTGGGGTAGGTGTTTATAGAAGTGTGCATTCATGGCCATGGTGTCAATGCAGGACTGAGCACAGGTTCGAGCAAGCTGCGTGCTCTATTCACACACACAGCGTTCTCGCTGGTGCATCTTCGCATCCTCAATTTTTACATTTCTCAACTACTTAATTAAGCAGGTCATACATGCACGGGAGAATATAGCCAGAACGTGCATTTTGCGTAATGGTCCTTTTTTCCTGGTCAGACAATCTTAGCCAAGTTCTGCTGAGTTCTCAGAAAGGATAAAGCGGCAGGACATTTAAGGCTCACTTCAACATACACATCTTCCTCTTTTGAGGTCCGCGGTCTTTGTTGCACACAGTGCCGGGTGAACACTCTCTGTGGTGATGCTTCGGCTTTTGATTTTAACGATAGGTCTAAACAATCATTGCAGCGGGTGTCGTATGCGACAACGCTCGCGATTTGGAAATAAATCTAGAAAAGAGATGTGTTGCAGGCTAATAGGTGAGCGGCAAAAGGCACAAAGGCTCAGGGGTACTTCGGAAGCTCTCCTAATCTCCCGTGCAGCGGCGGCTTTCACAAGCGTTTGTGCGTGTCGTTTATTTGCTTCAACTAAAAAAAAAACGCTCATGCAGCGTGCATTCTTAGAAATAACAATGATTAATTCTACTACGCCCTTCTCTGAAAGATAAGCACTCTGACAAATAAACAACATGCAGACATGTGCGCGAAAGCCACCGGCATACGGAAGGGCAGGAGAGTCTCGAACCGGAAGTGGCGGGAGCAGACGACGTACCCAAGAGCCTTTGCGCTTTTTACCGGTAACCTAAGAGGATGTTGTTCTCAGGTCGTCTTTTTAATTGGAGGTACGAGATTTTCGTGATGTTTTCCAGACCCTCTGGACTTTAAATAATATTCGGAGTAGACGGTACATCGAAATATGCTGTGACCCGCTTGGAATTAGACTGTCTTCTGAAAGCGCCGGTAACAGATTACAATAGGCGTAATTCACAAAGAGAACCTTACGTTAATAATTTATGCCTATCAAGATAGCGAGTAACAAATCTACGCATAAAAATATTGCAGTGACTTGATGTTAACTCTCAGTGCGTAAATTCTTGCCCTACACATTTGTCAGATTGGGCATTATAAATCCTAAGCTGTGGCTGGGAGCTGTAAACTATTTTTAATACTGAACGGCTGTCGTTGTCTAACTTAACTTTTAGTTTTACAAGCTGGCATATACTTAAGGGGGGAAGTTTTGTGACTGTAACGTTATGCTCTTCAGTAATTAAATGTGAAAAGCACCAATTTTTTACCATAGGGAGCGTAACGTTTACGGGGGAGAAGTATGTGCCTAATCTATCAGTTTGTATTCCGGTGGAGCCGCTTTACTCGGTGCCGCTCTGTTATTCCTTATTGCCGTTGTCAATGTTGTTTAGGCACACGCACATAAACGGTTTCTGGTTTATGCGTGCACGTGCGGGGAGTGGAGGAAGGAAGTGGGGAAGAGCGTGTGTGGGAAACTTAAGATTTTATGTCCTAACATATAAAATGACCGTTGTGCTGACGGGACGCTTACAAGTGGAAGTCAAACAGCCAAATGGAACCACTCTGGTTTCTTCACTGGTCATGAAAATTGCGTTGTATGCTACACAGACAGTTAGATGCCCACGACGCTCGAGGGATACAGAGAGCCCCATATTTGTTCGCTAGAGCAACGCTCTAATCCCTCAAAGATTCATTCAGCGAAACAGTTATGAAGTATGCTCAATCACAAATTACAAACAAACGTAGTTTCATTCGTCAACTTGGTCGACTACGTCCGCTTCGCAAGTCATCCATATTCACAGAATGAAAGGGCACTAATTATATTGCTCAGAATGTGGAGACATTGTTTTTAGATCTAAGAAACGGCAGAGTTAGGGACACAGTATCGGCCGTCTCATTTTCATCTTTTTTTGTTGCTTGTCATTGTTTTCCATCGAAGGCATTGTTTTTATTCTATCGATTACGATTCCTTCTGCACTACCTGCAGATGACAAGCTGCGAGCCAGGGGGCATGCACAAGCGACGCAAGCTGCTGACAAGTTACCTAGCACAAGTGTTCCGGAACTTGACCAGTAACAAGGTACATGGGCTTGTTTACGAATCTGGTTGCTTCAAACCCTGGGTCAGTGTCTCTACTTTTTAATTAAAAAAAGTCAGTGAAGGAAATAGAAGCAGTTTTGATGGTGTGCATTGATAGTTTGTTTTTATGGCACTTTCTGAAGCTTTAATAAATTAGGGACAACATGTATTGCTGGTTTTTGCATTGTATATTTATTTCCGTTGGCAGTTTTAGAAAACTTTGGCTTAAAACCCCAGCGCTAATGATTCATAATGCTCGTGGTTCAGGACAGTGCATTTCTGCTCTTAATCTGGCAAGGCGATTCTAATGTTACTATTGTACTTTTGTATTTACAGCATGAAACTTATCTGTGCCTGCACTAATAAAACTGTGAAGTAAAATTTAAGGTTCCATAGTTTTTTTTTTCGGTTCATGGGCTTACGGAATATTTGGGCTGTTTTGGCTGGTTGCGTACAGTGAATAGCCTGTATACAACACACGGCAAAATTTAAAAACACTGACATTTGCTACAAAACATTTGATCAATACGCTGCACAACAAGTCTGGCCAGACGTAATGAATGCATAACACAACAAAATATCAGGACTGCGACAACACTGGCATGATAAGTCTTACATCAGAGCTGCGACAGGACATACAATATATGAAAGAACATCCGAACTGTGACAAGACTCCGACACACGATAGAACATCATAACCACTACACGACAAGAATACGACAAAGTGACTGTACGACACGCAAAAATACGACACATGACTAGCTTCCGCCATTTCTCCTGTTGTAATTTTCAAGTGCGCAGAATGAATGCTAGGAGCATACGTAATGTCACATCCTTTTAGCCCACCTCTACACCCACCAAAGTGGTGGGTAAATTTCTGGAGTGAAGGGCAGGTATTCCTGGCTGGTTAACCAAGCGTTTGTTGCATAAAAAGTTACCCGTAAGGATCCCCAAAGCCCCACTGTGGCTGACCTCCAGCAACAGCGCTGTTATGGCTGAGACTGCGATTCCGCCGCCCGGGAATAGTGCCAGCCGTGCTTTTTTACGCTTTACGCTACGAATTGGGTCGATATTGATTCCTTATTGCCTCATAAACCTTCCGTAACTCCAGTTCTGCTGTTAAATGAGCCTCAATTTTCTACACAGCATTGCTGGTCGCACACAATCCGGGGTGCGATTTGGGGCCAGAGCGAACGGCCCAAGAGGCGTAGCCAAAATACGGATCGCGTTTGTTGAGCTGTATGAATGTCACGCATCTTAATATGCTTATTCTGCTCTACGAATGATAGAACAGAGCCGCAGTCATTACTTCAAGAATGCTGTGGGGGCGTGGTTTTTCCTTCTCGATCGCTTCCCGACGACTGTTGAGCCAATCAGCATTGTCGGCGTTTTCGGCCAGCGAGCCTGTCACACCAAACGGGCTTTCGATAGGAGAACGTGTTCGTGCACCGTCGTTATCGTGTGATCAGGTGCTCTGCGAACTCGGAAGTCGGTATTGCTGCCGCGTCGTAGTCTTGTTGGCCTAGCCAACGCGCCATAACGAGAAGCGCGGTACTAGAGTAGAAAAGATATATACGGACAACACGATAACATTAGGGGGCTGCCGGACGCACCATTACCATAAGGCGCCGCCGCCACCCGTCAACGATAAGCGCACGACGCTTCTAATCACCGGAAGTGCGATGAAAAGCTGTCCGTCTGCAAGATTTGCGCTTCTTGACGCGCGTGGAAGTATCGATGATGTACAGTGTGGCCCACTGTTATAGAGAACTGGCGAGCGCGTGGCCGCGACGCTGCGTGTAGCGCTGGTGCCAAGATGTGGCGAGAACCATAGACAGCCGGCACATGCGCGCTGACCGCACGATGATGGAGAAGCCGCTAAGATAGGTGAGGAATTTCGCACTCGAATGATGCTGAGCAGCACGGCGAAGTGCTGTAGTAGACGACACGGTGGCTTCTGTCGCATCGTGCGGTCACTGCGCATCTGCCAGCTGTCTCCGATTCTCGCCACATCTCGGCGCCGGCGTTTCGCGGAGCGCAGCGGCCAAGCGCTCGCCGGTTCCCTTTAACAGTGGACCGCACTGAACATGTGAGAAGATGGCGGAACCCAAAGACATAAAGGAAAGTGTTGGAGCGCGGCAAGAAACACTGAAACCAAAGTGTCAGCTTTCCGCTGCACGTAAACATGTTATAGATGAAGTTGACCAGACAACCTAAGGATTTCACTAGTCCAATTAGTGTGCCCGAAATTCCGTTCAAAACC
The DNA here is from genome assembly GCA_013339765.2 of Haemaphysalis longicornis. Taxonomy (NCBI): domain Eukaryota; kingdom Metazoa; phylum Arthropoda; class Arachnida; order Ixodida; family Ixodidae; genus Haemaphysalis; species Haemaphysalis longicornis. Next base: position 94,415,046 of record CM023453.1, on the reverse strand, counting down.
CATTTAGGTCCATGAATGTTTACTACTGTTACAACTGAAGAGCTGACACAGCTTTGGAAACTTACCAGTGAATAACACATGCAAAGATGCACTCGTAAGCAGTAAAACGCCTGTACTGTCTAAGGCACCTTAACCTCCGTACACCTACGTCCCAGAACGTCTGTCAGAAGATAAATGTGTAGAGAAGAGCCTGATTTCTTTCAGGATACAATTTGTCAGTATCATGTGCCTCGCGCACAGAGGCTGACGATGCTCTTTTTTTTGTCACTAATAGTTTTGCCGCTGTGCTTGGGTAGTCCTGAGAACGTCTGGTTTATGCTGGAAAGGAACGGAATTCTCTTGACCGATAGGGTAGCACATAACGTCGCGGAACTTGTCACGGCCTGCAACAACGACCGCCCATGGAATATCACTGTATTGTTTCTAATAAATAACACTTTCCACCCCATCGCCAGATGTATTTTTAACAAAGCTTTACTAGACACCACTTTCAGGGAGCTGGAGTAGCAAGAAAATTTTGTTTACCAAGCATCAGGAGCTCGACGCTCCTTTTAATCACAAATCTTATTTACGTCATCTTCACCCTGCCGCCGTTATCAATGGCGCCTTTCATCTGACGTTACGCCTCCGGGCCACACCAAAAGGCGGCTTTGCCGACATTGGGATGAAAAATGCCCGACATTTGCAGCATAGGCTAGAGATGGCGACATGCGACTTAAAAACAAAAGAATCTCACGCCATCTCAACTAACCTGAAACGTGGAAAGGGGAGAAGCATGCAGTGGGTAAGTGTATCTGAAGGTCGTCTTTATCTTGCCACACGGTGCGCGCTGATTTCGCGGAGGAGAACGGTTGGGGAGACGAGCGATCGTGCGCTTGCTAAGGCGGTGGAGCCCTCTCATGCGTTGAAACACATTTGGGCAATTTGAATGCCCCACTTTACCGAGTTTAAGGTGCTAGCAGGGGTAAACGTGAGTGCAGTGTAATGCACGCGCCTTACCCTGGGGGCCGCCCTCCGATATCAACAAGGCTCCGGCACCAGATAAAAATGCCTTTTCTTCCTTCGACTTTCTTCCCGAACCGATCAGGCCTTGCGTGAAAGCCGGCGGGTATTTCAGTGTCATGCATACTATAACCCGTCTACAAGCAGCTTTTGGATGTTCTTGACGATTCCTGTAGCGCACAGGGAGCGTTACACAAATCTCTAAACCATGTTAGTTTATTTTGAGACGGCTTTATCTGTTATACACTTTCCTTTTATTACGTATTACGTCAGAGCGCGAGGCGTTGTAAAACGAGTTCCCGTTGTTTTATTAGTGCAGGGACTAAATGAGACGATCTCGGTGAAGAAAGGAGATGCCGACAGCCCGAGCCCCGAAGGAGCTTCGCCCCTAAAAGGACCTTTTCTTTGTTTCTCCTTAGGTCAGAACTTCAACATACCTAATCACAATTCGCCCATACCAACAAACGGGGAACTTTGACAACCTCCATCAGAATATCACCACTTCCATCACGACTCCGAAAATGCACATCATGACGTCCAAAATAACAGCATCCATCAGCCTATCACGGCTGATTGAGCAAATTATTTTAAATTTAACGTCAACCTATCCAAGAGAACATTTAACAGAAGGTACGACGCCCACCACGTACCCACAGAAATGTATCAGTCAAATCTCAACGCCAGCACACAACACAATCGACTACGCACTGCGGCGCAGCACCCCGTATTACACATCGCCAAGGACAAGTTCTAAAGCGCTCGCTCTGTATCCTAGTGTAAAACGTACATATTCTTATTCTGTTCTGAAGAGTCATCTGCGGTACTGGCCGCTCTGTGTGCAGTACCTGTAGTTCTACCGTGGAGCCCACTTTTTCGTCACAGAGCCACGAGTACATCGTGGCAGAAAATTTGTTGTCGGAGCATTTGACCAGAATATATGCGTTGCCAAAGTCCAATTTTGAGAAATATATTGTCCAGATGATTGTTTCCTACACTCAAAATCCTACCAGAAAAACTCTCAAACGTACCTTTCAGGAATGAAATCAATGCACGTTAATATATAAATCATCAACGAATTACAAAGTTATTCCCGCGTCAAAAAGGCAAGCAAGTCTTGGCTGCATTCACAGAGAGAATTATGCTCTGGCATTTGAAATTTAGAAGAACCGCTCATGTGCCCTGGAGGTGTTTTTTTCTATAGAAAACGTACAAATTGCGGGGATAAAGTGTCAAGAAAGAGGAAAGGTAGGGCAGGTAAGCCTAGTTTATGGCGATATTTTCGCATGAGCTTCTTTCGTCGTGTTTTCCAAAGTCCCTTTGAATTCAGAAAACGCAGAAACTGTTAGACGAACTTTGGTTCTTCTGTGTACGACTACAGCGTAGAGATTCCGTCTTCCTTCCGAAGCAAAGTGTTTAATGATTAAAAGTATTGCATTTAAAACATTTTCAGAAATTCTTCATATGAGGTGTGAGCTTCGTGATGATCTAAAACGCTTGACCAGTCTATGGCCTGTATCTTGTCTCTAAAAGTCTTTAGTGTGCCTTCACATATAAGGCGGTATGTAGTTTCACAAGGCTTGTTAAGCTGGAGGTGAGAGCGTCTGTTTATAAAAGCAAATATCGGCATGTAATCGCTGATATCGCAGCTTAAAATACCAGAAATGCTATGGATCTTTGGGATGTTCATTATAAACATGTCAAGTAATGATGACGTTGCAGCAGTGACACGCGTTGGTAAAGTAATTACATTGTGAAACCCATTGTGTTGAAGTATTCCTAAAAAATATGCTGTAGGAATTGATTTGCTCATAATATCTATGTTAAAGTCCCCGACAAGAACTAGAGTATATCCCTTTCATTGGCGTACGGCAGAATACCGTCAAGGAAATTCAAAAATGCACGCATACGTCGTGCAGGGGGTCGATAAATGACTGCAAACCCTTTTTCGCGTTGCTTTATACACAGTACTTAATAATCATCAGTTATTTTGCTGAAAGGTTCCATCATTTTACAGCCGGTGACGGCCGTCAGGATATAGACATCGCCCCCTCTACTGTCTGTGCGGTTCAAGTAGAAATGTGTAAACCCTTTTGGTACATAAAATTCGGAATCATTGTTATACCATGTTTCCGTGAACATTAGCACATAAAATTTAAACTTGTAGGAAATGAGCAGAGCAGAAATTTCGCCTCGCTTGGGTTGTACAGATCGGGCATTCAAGTGGAGAAGTTTAACCCATGGTTCACTATTTTTCTCACCACATACTTTGCCGATGTCCTGTGGAAGAACGTAATCACTAGCCACGAGAGATGATCAACACGACGTTGCGCATGTATCTGTTTTGAGGGTATTACGTTGTGTGCACAGGGCAAATTCTGTCAAGATAACTTTCGCGGTTGATGCGTATTATCTGCGATTGCCGTTTCATTGCAGGGCAAAGATGCTCATTTATGTAGATCGAATCATCGCACTGGGAACCGAGTAAATAATTGTTTAGCCTCATCTTACCTGCTTTTTCAAGAAACTGGTCTCGTTTTTCCCGGCTTTGAAACTGTACAATAATATTCATTTAGTATCATCTTTTGTCCGTACTCCATACAGGGCTTCGCCAACCGCCTCCGCTAGCTTTTTAAGTATATCAGAAAGGTTCTCCGCAGGTTCCTGCGGGATGCCTTTGATTTCCGCATTTTTGTTCCTCATGTATTGCTCAGATTTAAAGATATCATCCAGGCTTGTAGTCAAGTCTGTTTCCAATGCGTGAACCCTGCTCCGAAGTTCTTCGTTTTCTTTTTTCAAAGCTTTCTTTTCCCTGGTTGTGCTTTTGAGACAGCCGTTTGCGTCATCAAGGCATTTGCTCATGAGATCCATGCTCTTTTCTATTCCGTCTATTTCGGTGCGAAGGCTTTTTTCGTCAATGCCAAAGTTTTGTTCCAGGGAATCCTTTAAGAGCGTCATCTCTGCCTTCAGTTCATCTTTAAGCTCAATTATGAGTCTCACGACTTCTTTACTCATCTCAAAAAATCAACAGGAACACAACAAGTAAAACAAACACCGGGCAGCAGTAACAGCGTTGCAGAAATAAGCTATTAATCGAGGTTATCTGACAGGGTTGTCAAGCACTAACCTGCAGTGCACAGAATGGGATTTTCAGGGCAGAGTTCGCCGCGCTGTCACTGCTGCCAGTAGCGGGGCTCCGGGATTTCGCCGTCTTTGTACGTGCGGTAGGTGGCCACGTGGGTATACACCTACTACACGCTGGCGTTCCCGTCGGTAGCACGGCGATGCGTTGAGCTGCTCAGTATCGCCCGTCGTTCTCAGTTATGCATCGCCGTCGGATGCACGTGCCTGGTCCAGCGCTGGCCCCTGCAGTGCACAGAATGGGATTTTCAGGGCAGTGTTCGCCGCGCTGTCACTGCTGCTGCCGTGTAACTTGTGGTCTATTTGTTAACTCCAGTGTGTTTTCCATGTCTTTCGAAGTTGTTGTCTGATGTGTGGCTACACGTCGGTTTAGGGTAATGTGGTTATATCTACTCTATTCAAGAGTGTAGCAGCAGCAGCCATTCAATCAGCGGCTTCATTCCTGGCTATACCACAGTGGCCAGGGACACAGCAAAGGACCAGTTCAAATTTGTGCACATACACAGACATAATACCCTTGATGATCAGATTTACAACGTGATGTTCTGAAGACTTTGTTGACGACAATGCCCGCACAACACAAAGGAAATCTGTATAGATAATGGATTGTGGGATGTGGCTCTGAAGTATGTGAATAACAACTGGAAGTACACCATAAGCCTCTGCCGCAAAGATACTAGTATTAATATTCACAGTTTTATCGACATTAAGGCCGGGCCCATGTGCAGGCAGGACACAGAGTTGGCAGTTTTAGAGGCGTCAGTATAAAATTCAGAACTCTGATACTTCTGCTGCAAATACAAGAAGTGCCGCAGAATTTCACATGTGGGAGCTCAGTTGTTATCTACATGTGTGAATGATGTGTCGCATGATACAGGGCGGAGATGCCATGGTGCTATAAAATCTGTTACAGAAGTTTAGATGGTGTCTAAAAAGGAGACAGCAAGCTCTGACGCTTCTTCTCTAACTCTGTAAGAGAAGGGCGCAGAGAACGATGGTTGATTTAGGAGGAGTTCAGTCATAGGTGTATCATAAAAAACTGATTTAAAAGTATGGTGAGGAATGGGTGAAATTTTAAAAACATAAAGGAGACCTGTGTATGCTCGCTAATGGTGTAGGTTCCACTTATTAAACTCCACATAGAGGCTTTTGACTGGGCTAGTGCGGAAGGCGCCACATGCCACACGGAGCCCCAGATGAAGCACTGGGTCCAGCATTTTGATGGAAGTTTTACTTACTTACCCATAAGCAACACTTCCATAGTCCATTCTTGAACCTATGAGGCTAGTAAAAACCCGTAAAAAAGTTGTTTGTCAGCGCCATATGTAGAGTGGGAGAGAACCTTGTGTATATTGATTGCCTTTAGCGAATCAGCATGTGAAATGAGGGGCTCGTTGAAAATGAGGCAGAAATAAGAGTTGGCAGTCAAGAAAACCGCGGAAAGCAAAGGAGAAGATGTGGTAGGTCATTGCAACGGATAAAGAATTTGGTCGTGGGTTCAGATCCCAACTGGCGGGCATTTTTTCTCTGCTTTCGTTTTTCTTTCCAAATTCATTATCTGTTTCAATGACCTACCACATCCTCCCCTTTTCTTTCCGCGGTTTTCTTGACTTCCAACTCTTATTTCTGTTTCATTGCCTTTAAAGGAGCCATGAAGAGAAAATGCAAGTTGGTTTTATTCCAAAGATTTCGTGTTTTATAGTGCCCCCAGCCCTTGTCCGGATACAAACGGTGCTTTATTCACTGAGAAATTAAACAATTAAGGTTAAAATTTTGATTTTCCCGCTCAATCGTCCGTTTTCGTGGTCCCAAATGACATCACAGGAACCGACCGCTCTGCAGCCTAGAGTACCTTCATTCACGCATCCGCCGTACAGGGTAGAGAAACGTATACTCTGGCGCCGCCGTTTTCGATTGCTCGCTCGCCGCCGAAGCAAGTCATTGTGTCAAAACCGCGCTAAAATTATCGCCGCAACGCGGTTTACTGAAGAAGTTTGAATCATATTGTCTGTTTCGCGTTGCTAGGTCTCGTGGGAAACGAAAAGAATAACGCGTTGAGCCCGTTGGCCCAATTGCGGCGGCACGGGACCGTTCAAAGGTTGTCTCCACCCTGTACAGCGGTGTTGGTTTGTTCCCGTGTTTCTTTACGTTCCGTAACCTAGATGGCGCCACCATACCGTGGCAAGCGTTTGGTTTGTTTTTGCCGCATTTAAACCTAGCTTGTTTTTGTTCTGGGAGAAAATATTCGTTCCCTGAAGCAGTGCTCGCTCGTGCCCCGGGTCACGTGCCCCGGGTCACGTAAGACACCGTTGCTTGCGTCAATCGGCCAGTGTCGTCTGAGACAACCCCAAGCCCCGGAGTGCTCTGCAGCTAAACCAAGCATGCTGTGCGCAGTACGAACAGCAGAACGCATCAGTACTTCTGTGTTTACATGTGCTTTCGTAACTTCCACTGTTTGTCCCATCATTCTTATTGCTTTGTAAAGAATGTGCCCTTAATTTAAGCGCAAATCGCTCGTTCGTCTACTTTATAAGCTCTACCTAATTTGCGTCTGCTTCTGCCAGCCTCCGCCAATCGCAGAGCTTAGCTCATGTGACATCATAGGTTCTGTTGCGGGGAATGAGCTGGTGGGTCGCATGACCGTTCCCGTTTTTCCTAATTATGTAGCTTATTTGAGCGAAGTTTACGTTAAAAGTGGTGTCAGTATGATTCTAACAAGACAATCTTTTGAATGAACCAAACCTGTGTTTTCTCTTCATGGCTCCTTTAAGCATTTATGTTTACGTGGTTTTATATGAGGAATGAATGTGAGCGTCTCGTCAAGAACTACAACTAAAAATTTGTGTTCATTGCTGACTAGAATTGACACACCATTGAGTTTGATGTCTGGATCTGGCCAAATGACACGCCTTTTCGAAAACGAAACACATGTACACTTCACTGGAATAAATTTCAAACCGTTGCTATCTGCCCAGCCAGCTAGCTTGTTAACGCCAAGTTGGACTTGGCGCTCGCTGATAGACAGGTTACAAGACTTAAAGGATAATTGCACGTCGTCTACATAGATTGAACAGGAAATTGATGGTGGCACTGCCTTTCTGAGTAATTTTATTTTTACAATAACGCGAGTGCAACTCAAAACTCCGCCTTGCGGCACGCCATTTTCCTGCACATGAACCCTTAAGAGAGCACTTCCAATTCTAACAGGAAAGGTTCTTTCAGACAAGTAGCTGGCAAGTGTGTTCCGCGTGTCACCCGACATGCCGAAGGACTTCAAGTCACTTGGCATGCTGTAGCGCCACGCGGTATCGTACGCTTTCTCTAGATCAAAGAATGATGTCATACAGTACTGCTTATGTAGTAGCCATCTTTAATGTAGGATTCTAGCGCTACTAGTTGGCCATTTGTAGATTGCCCCGCCCTGAAGCCTGCCTGGTAGCCATCGAGAAGACCGTTCTACTCAAGAAAGTACACGAGTCTTCTGTTTATCATCTTCTCGAAGAGCTTACACAGGCAGCTTGTCAGGGCAATGGGACGATAACTGGCAGGAGAGGAAGGGTCCTTGCCTTCCTTCAGGAAAACCAGTACTATGGCCTCCCTCCAAGATTTTTGGAATTTCCCCGAAAGCTACATTTTATTGTGTAGGTGTAGGAGTGTTTCAAGAGTGTCTGGGTGTAGGTGTTGTATCATGGTGTATGTGTACTCATCTGCACCTGGAGATGAAGGTTTACATGTGCTCAGGGCAGCCCTCAACTCATAGAGTGTAAATACGGACTTGTAACCACATTTTGACCTGTTATTGTGATGTAGAGACTTCTTTTCACAAGCGGTTTTATGTCCCAGGAAAATGTTTGTGTAGTGTGCAGAGCTGGAAACGTGTTGTCCCCTGTTGTACTGATGAGGGGGAGGCTATGAGTATGTTGTCCTTTAGTTTACGTATTCTTGTCCATACCTTGAGAGTGTCTGTGTATGAGTAAGTGGATGTAAGGAAAGCGCGCCAATTCTCCCTTTTCACCTCACGGCGCACGCGCTTTCCTAAGGCCTTTGCCCGTTTAAACGAGATGAGGTTATCCGACGTGGGGTACCGGCGAAGGACACCCCACGCCTTGTTCTGGGCCTCTCGCGCCCGCCTACAGTCCTCATTCCACCAGGACCTCCTTGGGTTGCAGGACACACTGCAGACCTCGGGAATTGACTTTTGGGAAGCGTCGAGGATGTGCGCCATGATGAGTTGGGCGGATTCCTCCACGTGTAGGTGCTTTATGGATGCGTGGTGTAGTTTAGATGTTTGTGTGAATGTGCTGCAGTTTGCTTTTATTCATTAAACCTTTATATGGGAAGGTGGACTACTTGCGCCTGTACCTATATATGTTAATAAAGTGGGGAAATGGTCACTACCATATGGGTCTGTGCCCACACCCCACTCGAGACATAGAAAGAGAACTGGGGAGCCAATAGCCAAGTCAAGACGTGAGTATGTATTGTGTCCTAAGTTATGGTATGTAGGCTGCTTTGTGTTGAAAAGGCATGCTCCATAGGATGTAAGAAACTTCTCTGTCAGGCGACCTCGGACACCCGTTCTGTAGGAGCCCCTAATAGAGTTGTGTGCATTAGCCTCGCCTGTGAGCATGTATGGCTCGGGTAGCTGGGCAACCAGTGCCTTGAATTCGGAGCTCTGCAGTGCAAAATCAGGAGAGATGTAAATGGAGCATACCGTTATCGACCTATTAAATATTATCGTACGGATCGCTACAGCCTCAAGGACCGTGTTCAAAGTGAGAGGGTGGCATGCGAATGATTTCTGGGCGACAATGGCCACACCGCCCGCGTAGCGGGTACAGCCAACCACGTCCTTTCTGAATACCATGTACATATTAAGGAAGTTTGTCTGCTTGTAATTGAGGTCAGGGTCTGGGAGACACATGATATTTGGCTGACTGGCATGCAGCATCTCATACATATCGTCAAGATGTTTAAGGAGGCCTCTGCAGTTCCATTGGATGATGTTTTCTGTTCCCATTGTTTACCTTTAGGAATGACTGGTGTGTGTGTGTGTGTGTGTGTGTGTGTGTGTGTGTGTGTGTGTGTGTGTGTGTGTGTGTGTGTCTGTGTGTGTGTGTGTGTGTGGTGTGTGTGTGTGTGTGTGTGTGTGTGTGTGTTTGTTCGTTTGTTCGTTCATGTGTCGTCTTTCGGGGCTGTTACTCTGGGATTGAGCTTTTTGGGCAATTCTGTGGGCTTGGACGTCGCAGGCCGCTCCTTGCGCTAGGTTGCAGGCAGGAAAGGCCGGAAATCCATCTCCTCGTCAGATGTCAGAGGGGTGCCCGACGTGCCGGGCCCAGGCACCCGTCGGGCTCAACGAGTGTCCGTCGGGCTCAACGGGTGCTTCGTTTGAGCCGCCAACGCCGAGAGCGTCGGGGGCGCCAGAGGTGGCACGGGCCGCGCGGTGGCGGTGGGAGCTGATGCGCGGCCCCCGGTTTCCCTTCCCTCGGCACCCTCCAATGTACCGGAGGACGAGGAGGCAGTGGCGGGAGCGGCACCGGTCCCGACGGCAGCGGTTCGCACAACAACTGCTGCTGCCTTAGCAATTGGCATGGTGGCGGGTTGAGCTGCCTGAGGCAACCCAGAGGGTGGCGGGGGAGGGACCAGGTTAGACTCAACCTAATTCCTTTGGAAACCAGACGCCGCTTCGCCCCCCGGCGAGCTGTGTCGGTGTACCTCCCCAGAGGGAAAGAGGCGAACCTCTTTCTCACCTCTGGAAAGGTGATGGTCTCAGTGACCTTGACGTTTATCATCTTCTTTTCTGGTTGAAATTTTTCGCACTTGTGGGAGAATGCCGCATGCGGCCCCCCGCAGGTCACACAAGTCAGGGTGTCGGATGGACAGTTATTGCTCGGATGATCGTGCGCCGCGAATTTTGCACAGGTCGTTCGGCCACGGCAAGAGTTTGTACCGTGCCCGAACCCCTGGCATTTAAAACAGCGCCGTGGTTTCGAGATGTAGGGCCGTATTGAGCACCGGATGACACCTGCATGTAAATGTTGCGGAATAGCTGAGCGGTCAAAGGTCAAGATTAAGTGTTTGGTGGGCATCTCCTTGTCGTTTCTGGGGATGGTGAAGCGTCTCACGGCAGTGACACCCTGATCCTTCAAGCCGGCAAGGAGATCCGCATCCGTTTCGTTCAGAAGGTCTGTTTCAGATATCACACCCTGCGAGCTGTTGAGGCTGCGATAGAGTGTGACCGTGGTGTCGAGTTCAGCCAGTCTAGTTTGAGCTAGAAGCTTTGTGAACTGCTGCTGGCCATTTACCTCTTGAGGAATTCACCAGTCCTTTGTTTTTGGCCTTATACGTTTTTCCTAAAATGGCTTCAAGATATTTGGCGATCAAGAAGACTGACTGCGATGCAAGAGGGTGGGCTGGACTGAGTGACTCCATGACAAGAAATCGGCAGTAATTATCCGGTTCCGGAAATGATAAGGATGGCAATCAGGGAAAGATACTTCGGTGTGGCCCTTTTTCAGGGAACGATTGAGTGGGCACGTCAGCTGGCCACCCGTCAGAGCCATGACGATCCCGTTGTGGTTTTTCACGCAGATCCTTCTATCAGCGACAGCGATGGCCGGTGCCTTTCAAGACACGCGCAGCAGCATGACGCCCGGACTCCCCCCTTCCCTGCCCAGCGGAGACTGCGCAATGACTCCCCTGCCTCACTTGGATGCCTTGGCAAGCCTTCACCGGAAACCACCGCACTCAACGTCCGTTCCACCCGACTACTTAAACAGCCTCCTGCCTCGGGATACCTTCAGTGGGCACGTCAGCTGGCCACCCGTCAGAGCCATGACGATGCCGTTGTGGTTTTTCACGCAGGTTTGTAGCACGCACTCTTCGGTCAAAACCTCTTACCGATGTCTTGTCCAGCTGGCGTGCCCTACCAGCGTTTGTACTGCCTACATGTGCGCAAAAAAAATTTTGCTCCCGTTGCTACTGCTTTGTGGTGATATCGAATCCAATCCTGGATTCAATACTGAAGAGTTGCTTAGGGAATTTTAGATGGCCAAAAAAAATACGCAGAAGCGATTAGAAGCCATTGAGTCCAAACTTGCGAATGTGGAAGCTATAGCAGCAAAACAAGCGGAACTCGGAGTACACGTCGAGGACATGCAGCGAACAATACAGAGCCTAGAAAAGAAGCTATCACATTTAGAAGACAGGAGTAGACGAAACAACCTAGTAATCTTTGGCATTAAAGAATCTGCGGACGAAACACCGGATGCCCTTTTGACTACGCTTAAGGAAGAAGTATTTGTTAAGCATTTAGGTGTCCGAGTATCCTCCATTGAAAGACTACATAGGATAGGCCGTAAGCAGGGAAAGAAGCCCCGGCCAATTATTCTGAAGTTCATAGACCACCGAGAGAAATACAACGTGCTTATCAACTGCCACAACCTCAAAGGGCAAACCATTTCTATCTCGGAAGATGTTTCGTCAACGACACGGCCGATAAGGAAGCACCTCTGGGACAGCACGGTTGACGAGAGGAAAGCAGGTATGAAAGTAAGGCTCCAGTACGACAAAATAAGGTTGACAATCAAACATTCCGGTGGGACAGTGATGAGATGAAAAGAGTACCTATAGGTTCCCGCCAGGAACGTCCTAGTGATGAGATGAAAAGAGTACCTATAAGTCCGCGCCAGGAAAGTCCTGAAAGGCCACAATGACAGCGTTCCTGTGTTCCAAAAGAAAAGCAAGAGTTCCGGTGTTTAAACCTAAATGCCCGGAGCATAGTAAACAAAACCGCGGAATTAGAGAGTGTCGTAGCTGCCCACAAACCCCACGTTGTAATTATAACAGAAACCTGGTTGCATAGTGATATCGCCGATTCTGAAATAGCGCACCGTGGTTATGGAATCTACAGACATGACAGGGACTCACGTGGCGGTGGTGTTGCAATTCTTTTTCAAGAGACATTGCGTGTTGTTAGGCTGCCTGATATATCAGGAATCGAATGTGTTGTCACGAAATTTTTTTTAATGAGTGCAATCTAATATTGGGAGGGTTCTATCGGCCCCCGAATAGCGGCAACATATTCTTTGAAAATCTTTACGAGTTCTTGTGTGCCCATAAGAGTAAGCGCTGCAGTATGTTACTTGCGGGCGATTTTAACGTTCCGTGTGTAAACTGGGGAAGCGATTTCCCTGAGGCCCTTTCAAGCTCTGGTGAACCTTTCGTTGATATAGTTGTACTTCACAACCTTTCACAACTCGTCAAAGAACCCACCCGTATTTAAAACAATACGCTATCAATTTTGGACCCTGTTCTTGTAAACGCAGCCGCTGCCCGCCGAAACCCACGAATTGAGGTTTTCGAAGGCATATCAGACCACAAAATTGTACACCTTTCGTTGGAAGTGAATGTTTCCCCCCAAACAGAAAAACAAGAAAGAATGGTTCCAGTATTTTTGCGTGCCAGTGATGTTGATGTATTGGACGCGCTAGATGGCTGTTACCCGCCGCGGTGGCTCAGTGGCTAAGGCGTTGCGCTGCTGAGCACGAGGTCGCGGGTTCGATTCCCGGCCGCGGCGGCCGCTTTTCTGATGGAGGCGAAAAGCAAAAACGCCCGTGTGTACGAGATTTCGGCGCACGATAAAGATCCCCAGGTGGTCAAAATTAATCCGGAGCCCTCCACTACGGCGCGCCTCATCGCCTGCGTTGCGTCGGCGCGTTAAACCCTACAATCAAACAATCAGCTAGATGGCTGTTTGTCTGAATTTCATGCCATGTGTGAATCAAGCAAATATTCTATTGAGGAACTATGGGACTTCTTTAAGCTACTAGTTCTAAATTGTGTCCGTGACTTTGTACCTGTGAAGCGAAAAGTGCTGCGGAACCGTAATCCTTGGGTGACAAAAGAAATAGTACGAATCAAACGGAAGCTAAAAAAGGCAATAAAACAACACAAGCAACGCACAACCCCCTCCCACAAGCGGTAGGTTTATCGGTTTGCGTGCATTACTAGCTGATAAAATAAAAAAAAGCGAAAGAGTACTCCAAAAAATAACGCTAAAGAATTTCCTTGTGTCTTCTCCGGGGAAGTTCTGGGAGCACTTATCGCCAAAAAAGATAGTTACACCCAAACTCTGTATTGGTGATAACGTTTTAACTGAAAGTGCCAAAATCGCAGATGCGCTTAACAAATACTTCTGCACGGTGTTCACGCGTGACGACGGTATCAGCCCGCAGTTTTCTAGCTATGAACACATTATGCCAATTGGTGATGTTAGAATTTCAGAGGAAGGTGTCTTAGCGCTTCTGCTTTATCTGGACGCAAAAAAAATCACCCGGAGATGACGGAATTCCGAATGCATTTCTTTCGCGGTGCGCCGAGTGGTGTTCAAAATATTTAACCTTGTTATTCGAGAAATCACAGTCATGCGGGGAACTCCCAGCTGATTGGAAGTACGCCAAAAAAGTCCCCTTACCAAAAACAGGAAATCTGTCTGTCCCCACATCATACAGGCCAATATCTTTGCTCTGCGCATGCGCCAAGGTCTTGGAGCACATAATTATCAAACACATTTCCACCTTTCTAAACGAGAACGCAATAATTGATGCACGACAACACGGCTTTCGGCGAGGCTTTTCGACCGTAACCCAGCTCGCCGAAACAGCTCACGACATGGCAGCAGCTCTAGATAGGCAAAGCCAAATTGACCTCATATCCTTAGATTTTGAAAAAGCATTCGACCGTGTCTCTCACTCCAAACTACTGCTTAAACTAAAACCTATTTTAAAGAACGACACTTTAATTACTGGACTGAAGCTTATTTGTCACTACGAAAACAATGTGTGCAAATCAATGACACATCATCGTCATCTGCAAATGTAGGCTCAGGCATTCCGCAAGGATTAGTATTAGGGCCGCTCCTGTTTATCGTCTTCATAAATGATATCGTTAGTGACATACGCGTCAAGATAAAGCTTTTTGCAGATGACTGCATCCTGTATAATGAAATACGCAATTCAAGTGACCAGGCAGACTTACACACCTCGCTAGCGGTAGTACAAACATGGTGCTCGAAATGGCAGATGACTATAAATTTAAAAAGTCTGTTACAATGACCGTTACCCGCAAAAAGAATCCCTTAGTTTTCTCTTACAGCATCAACAACGAGCCTCTATCCGTCGTGTCTTCTCACAAATACTTGGGGGTAGTAATCACATCAGATCTTAAAGGAGTACTGACACCAAATTTAGAGGCCTAAATAACGATATAATTGGCTTCAGTAGTTTGTACAGATTACCCACAGAAATTTTTGGAGCGATCCGAGGCTGGAAACGCATCAAAAATCGATTTTAATTGCCCTGGCCGCGAACTATTACAAATCGGCAGCACTAGCGAAATCGCTTAGGGTGTGACGTCAGGCTATCCGCGATTTTGCGGCCGATTCAGCATGACGTCATACAGTTGTTTCCGGAACCGGAAGCGATAGACTGCGCTGTTGTTGTGGGCGGTCTCGCTTCGATAGGAGGTTTGGCTTGGCTGCGGTACCGCTGTGAGCAAGGCTTGCGAAGTGCGCACTTCACGTTTCCGCGCAGGTATTGCCATCTCTCGACCGGTCGGCGCACCGCCCGCCGCGCGCCGCGGGGGGCCGGTCAGCGTATACGCTTGCATCGCGGCAGATATCTGATCGCCGCTTTTAAAATAAGCCCTGATAACAATCCCAAGCACAATTTTTCACCACACTAACACCTACTTTCTCGCATGTGGAACTTCATTTTAACGATCAGATTGATTCAGAAGAGCAGCGACAAGCGGTTGCTACCGTCTTGCTACCGTGGTCTGCGCCGGATCGAGCCGCTGAGTGTCCGAGCTGGCAGGCGCGGCCGGCGTGTGCGCGAACTGTTTCCGAAGGCAGGAAACGCTTCACGATTGCCTGCTTTATCCATTTTTGCGATTAAACGCGCGGGATCTACAAATTCAGCTCAGCGATAGTCGTAGTTGACCATGGAGCAAAAACGGTGGGCGGAGCGACGCCGACGACGCATCGCATGCACGCATCGGGTCATGTGTCTCAAATTCACGCGTACGACTAGTCGTGGTGACAGTCGTAATGATCAGTCGCATGCGAATCGAGTGTACAAATCGTACATGTGTCCAGCGCTTTAGTGTGAACCGCGTGCAATCCGTAGCAGACGATGCAGCGAACGTCCCTGACGTCACGGAGACCATGACGTCACGGTCCGACGTCACGGAGACCGTGACGTCAGGCAGTCCGCTTGCAGGCTCTCCTTCGAACGGCCATTTTCCCGCGCGGCGACCGAATTTGAAAGTGGTTGCAATAAACGTGCTATAATTAATTATATGTTGGTGGCTGACGCCTTTCGGTTCGATTTTCGTAATTACTGGGACCATAGGTATTCTTTACAGCATAAAAACTGAAAGCGAGAAATTTCGTGTCAGTACTCCTTTAAGTGGAATGAGCACATAACATACATTTACAATAAAGCAATGAGGAAACTGGGATTTTTAAGGCGGTCTATAGGAAACTCATCCCCTGAACTAAAACTTTTGTCATATAAAACATATATCATTCCTATTATAGAATACGCTTCGATTGTCTGGGATCCACACACGCAAACCAACATCACTAAAATTGAGAAAGTCCAGAGAAAATCATCTAGATTTATTTACAATTCATACAGCTGGCGCACGTCCCCGTGAAGTCTTTTAAAAGCTGCAGAACTAGAGCACCTTGCAACAAGACGTTATCGAGACCGAATGAAATTTTTCTACCTACTCTACAATGGTCAAACAGGAATAGATAAAACTTTATACATTCTACCGGCTAGCCACCGTTGCACGCGCTCCTATCACGATAAAAAGGTCAGAAGTGTTTCATGCAGGATTAACGCGTTTAAAAATTCTTTCTTCTCACTCACGGTTTCTGAATGGAACGCCCTACCCGCCGCCATTGCTGACTACCAGACTGTTTCATCATTTCTTTCTGCACTTTCAAATAAATCATAGCTTTCATATCCCGTCTTTCCCCGTAAAATCGCGGCACGGAAAAATATCTTGAGCTGATTTTTGTGCAGTTTCCCGATCGTTGTCTGGTTTCTTGTTAATTTTTGTCTGTTTCCGAAGTGCAAATGAAAAACATTTCTTTGTGCTCAATATTGTGAATTTATTTGTTTATTGTCTTCTAGCTTGTTGATATGTGCTTGTACCGAATGCCCACTCCTGCCTATGGCATTGTAACAAGGCTGGAAGTACTTGTAAAATAAATAAATAAAATAAATAACGTTTGGGTGGGGGGTTTAAAAATACCATACAGTATAGTATAAAAGCAGGGAGACGGGGGTACTTTCTTCGTCAGCCTTACACTGATAGCTGAAGAGGTGCCGGAGCTCCCTGCCTGGTAAACAGACAGGGAGCCCGTCCGGCGGAGCTTGACCTGGGCTCTGACGGCCACCGTTTGAGGTTTGTACCCTTCACCTTAAACTCATTACCGAGGTCGGTTACAGTCTGAGTATGTGGCCCAGCAAACCACTAAAATCTATGCGACGTCCCAAAAAGATCTGAACGTCTATGTCACAGCAGTATCTCTATTAGACACCCATACAACATGCAATATTTTTATGAAAATGTTTGGATGTTGAGACAACGTTGTTGGTACCTTAATGTCGGACGTTCTTCCAACTATGCTAAAGACGTACTCTCGATGTTGCTGCTGCTTCACATGTGGGTGGTATTTAGACATATTTTGCTGACGTTCAGGTGTTGCTGGTATGTCAGTTTTTTACTTCGTGCATGTCTGTCGCAGTTACATTTATTTTAGCTATATCTGCTATACTTTATTCTCAAACTCTCCGCAGGCGTACTGTTTTGAAGTTACCGATGGGTTTTGCATGGGTTTTGTACCCAGGGGTTTTGTGCAAGTTTTGTAGTGCACCAATATTGCTTTTACGGAAATATAAATGCGGAGGACATGATAAATAAATTAGACTCAACATATGCCTTCACAACATTTGATGCTCGTAGGAGTTTTTATTCAGTGAAACCACCATTTTGATTGGTCGTTCTACCTTCATAATGAAAATACAAATGCTGACGTGACATATAGCTGGGGATACTGCTTAGCCACATATGTTAAGAAAAAAATTTCCCCAGCTTGTACCGATGGTGAAAGGCTGGAGGAACAGGAGGGCTGGTGGGCTCTCCCCCGGCCAATTTCCTCACCGTACGGAAATTTTACTGCGCAACGGCGGAAGCTCGGCAATAGCCCTAGCCCGCATCACCAGGCTGCCACCACACATTACAATCACTTATTCGAAGACAGCCATTCAAAACTTCATTCGTGGTAGCGTTTCGGCAACGGCACTTCAGATTCTCCAAAATCCCGATACTCAACCAGTCGACATCTTCTGGACCCCGGTCGCCAATGGGGTTGGAGGCAACGATGCGGCCCAGAAAGCAGCACGGGAACTAAACAGCCGTGCTGGGCTCGCTCCTGCTCTCTAACACAGTGCTCGGTCGGCACGCGATCGTCTGCTCTCGTACCAAGAAGCCACGGATCATTATCGCCTCTCCCGCCACCGTTTTCAACACTGCCCATGCATCCCTCACCAACGCTCAGAAGCGCCTATGGCGACTCCTTCAGACCTACTCCCTCGGCCGTCGATCCCACCTCCAAAACACCTACTCCCCTGAGTTCCCTGCGCCAAACTGCCCCTCTGTGACTCCCTGGACGCACTAAGACACGGCATGTGGGCCAGCCCTCATAACCCATTCCACCCCATCTCCATCGTCGACCAGTGGGAGGACGCGCTTAGCTGCTCGCCACCGGGGGCGCAGCTACTTCTGGTTGACCGAGCCACTACTGCCGCAGCCACCCTTCGGCCAGCAGCCACCACGCGTTCCTACCCAACTTGCTTGGAAAATAAAGTGATTTCTCTCTCTTTCTCTCTTTCTTCGTCGGAGCCCCAGCTGTTGCACCTGATATGGATTTCCTAACTTGCTCCTGAAAGCTCTCCATGAGTGACCGGCCTGGATCGTTTAGTCCGTTGGCCTAAACATATTTAACAAGGTGGACCGTGTAGCACGCGCTCGAAATGGCGGCTACCGGGTTCACGAACTCGGCGTCTGCAGCGCGAGCTGTTCGGTGCTGCCCACTTCACTTCCGGTGCGAGCGTACGTGAACTGGCGAGTACAACAGCATTCGAGAGATCACGTCACAAACGCTGGGCAGAGTGTTCTCGAAGGGTAAGTTGGATGAAGCCGGGTGATCGTCCCGAGGCGCAAGCTCACGTGCACTCGGTAATTTCTTTTTTGTGTGTGAGCCCGTGGCGTAAGCCCACGCGCAAGCCTGGATGATGCCAGGCGCTCCTAACGTGATGCACACAAACAAGCGCTTGTATTTTCTGCCCTCAGTATTTTCTTTTTTGTGAGCCCCTTACGTGGCGAAAGCCCACAAAAGCCTGTATGATGCCGTGCGCTCTTCACGAAATGCACGCTTACGTGCTCGCGGAATTTTGTTGGTATTTTTTCTCTTCCAACCAAGAGATTAATGAACAGCCCGACAGTGAAAGGATCCGAAATTTTAGAAAACAATATTAAAAGGCATTTTTAATGTAAATCAACGTTTTTCTGTAATAAAAAAACGTTTTTCCATGTTTTGAAAGTAATTGTAGCAACACCCAGCCGAACATGGGGTCTCGAAGGCAGGTGAAATACCTTTTTTGAAAAATGCATCGCTGAATTTAAAAATTAGCAGACCGTCAAGGTTGGCAGTTAATTTAGGATTTTGTAACTTCAGAGCATTGATGATTCGTTGGAGTTAATTTTAGTCCTCAGCTTTACTATACCACTTCTGGAACATCACAATTAATACCACATCTTTGGAAAGCTCATTGTCCTTGAAATTGTTCCGTGTGAGTGTTGAAGTGTTCTAACTGTGTACCACTGTTCAGCTTGGTTCCAATATTAAAATATTTAGCGACACAACCTGGAGTGAAGCAAACAGGTTGTGTCGCAAACAGGTGAAGCAAACAGTTATGTCAAGTCGGCATGGGAGTTTCCATATAGGAGTGTCGATGTGTGTTTTGCCAAAATCGGACATCTTTTGTTCTTTTCCGCCTTAATAACCAGTAGAAAAATACTAAATTCTTAAGCATCATACACGTGCGTTTCACAAATTCTAAAAGCAAAAGGAGCCTATAATGAAGCTAGCGCACTTCTCTGAAAAAAAAACCGTGTGCGGCAGTCGGGATCGTTGGCGAGGCTTAACGGCCAACTGCACTCAAATTTTTTTTTGTCCAAATAAGTAGTCTATGCTCTTAAAATCACCATGGCGAAATCCTTAGCTTCATAATCACAGAGAGCGCTAGGTACCGCCGTTCAAAGTACCTCCGAGCAGACGACGTTTGCACCTGGCGGAAAGTCGCCGTAAAACAAGTTCCGAGCGGCCTGTGACGGAGGTTGGGGAACCTGTCCCGTGAAGCTCGCGCTTCTCCGGCGACTTGCAGGGCGCTCCGCCGGGCGCAGGGATGCGTTCGCCCGGGGTTTCCCTGCTACACCAGTGCGCTGTACCGGCGTCGCCATCAAATGTTTAAACTAACCGCATAGGCAGTAATATCCCCCATTTTCTCAATGCAAAAAAAAAAAAAAAAAAAAAACGATTAGAAGCCGAAACCTATTCAGGCGCTTGCGAACGTGTTGGAGTTAGCAAAACTCTTTTTACTTGAAAATAATATTTTTACTCAAAGAAAAAAATAGCGCGAAAGGAGAACTTGCCTTACATTTGTCATTCCTATTGCATTTACCACAGAAAAAAAAATATTATAAATTATTGACCTCTTGCACTTCCGCGTTTGGGCAGGCCCAACGCCACTTCTATCCTTTAGATATTTCCAAAAGTTTTACAACCCAAATAGAGTTCTTGTACACGCGGCTATAAACATTTGTGCGACTTTTGTGTCCCTAGCTAAGTGAACCAAAATCAGCCTTTCTCGTAGTAACAAATACACCCGCACAAATACTGGCCGTCGTATTTGGGCAGTGCAAAAACTAAACTGCTCCTCTCCTAAACAATAGATTATATTTTTGTTCGATTCCCAAGTGAAGTATTTACTTTGAGCGTTAGATTTAGTTTATTTTAAAGTAAAACGTTTTCAACAATACCTGTCTCTGGTTAAAGTAGAAAACAGCGGTAGATAGGAAGTGTTTTCGTGTTTTAGTGCGTCATTTAGCTCTGGAGGCGGGCTTATAGTTTCAGATCCCTTTTATAATTCGATTCTCGATGTGCACACACGGGAAATAATACTGGGCCGATATGCACGAAGCTGTTTGCATGTAATGTATAGTAGAAATAGTGATTTATCTCCGCCCGCTTGCGATTTGTTCCCTTCAGAGAGGGCGACGTGATAGCCGAGGGGTCGGCCGTAATAAAAGCTGATTTTCGATATCTTATACGAGCAAATAGCTTTGCAAATCAAGGTCCGTTTTTTACTTGCAATGCAAAAAATTACTATGCCGGCAGTTATTATGATGGAAAAAATTACTGTCGGGTGGTTTACTTCATCTCGATTGATAGCAACGGGATGCCGGAATTGCGCCCAACTCCATTATCATGGGCAAACGTTAGTGGAAGTTCTTCACTGGAAATAAAAAAGCGAAACGTGGCGCTACCACGCGCATTTGAAGGCGGCTCTGAGCGTCCGCCGGCTCTGGCGCGGTCGCTTCTGTTCCCTCACGTACGTCACGTCCGGCCGCCGCTATGGCCGCCTTTTCTATTCAGTTTCGGTTCCGAAAACGCAAATGTCGCGAGCCGTTTGCGTCGCGCGCGTTGATGTTTGAAGCGCAGTATTTTGCATTTCGACCCTTTTTATATGAACTGTTAGGTGACATTATTTTTACGTTGTCGAAAATTTGAGTTCAGTTGGCCTTAAAGAAGCTGCTGGGATAGGAAATAGACGTTCATAGTGTTGGTTTATGAAGTAAGACGTTAGCTTTATTCGTTATATTTTATATTTTAACTGATACACAAGTAATGTCTTGAGATACCAAACATACAGCCTGCGCGCTTTTAATTCTGTTGTTTGAATTTCGCGCCATTTGCGTATGTTGGGCTACTCCAATTTGCAATGCGAGATTTAGGCAGATAAATCATCTTCATTTTATTTTAGTCACCAAAGTTTTTTATAAAGAGCGGATTTTTTTTAAGGCTCGAGGTTCGCGCCCAACAATGTTCTTTTATTTGTATCAGAGCCATGAGCGCCGTCTGCTTCATTATACCTGCAATTATAGAGTTTTCTATGCCCGCAATGTCCAAAGCAGAGTTACTCAATATATGCAGTTGCGAAACTCCGCTTCAGAATCCGGGCGGCGCTGCCGCCCTGCTCCGTGGAAGCCATAGAGTTGTGGAAGCCGAGGGACAAGTCAACGCGCACGGTACCTAGTAGATAAAAACTGAACTTCGCTAAGCTATTATTATTCATTTTTTTTATAAAATAAAGCTTGCTTTTTAAATTAAAATACATTTATTACGTGCAATGTACTTGTGTTTTTGCGGCTTTTCTTCTTATGACTTACGGCAGAAGCCGCAAGCACTTGATTGATACTTCAACGTCCTGCGGACGGACGACAGGCTAGTAACTTGCGCCGTGCTTGTCCCGCGGAGTGGGGGGGCGGGAAGAGGCAACAGAAGACCGGCTTTTGATGCATGAGACCTATGGGGAGTTTCGCAACTATATATCCAGTAACTCTCGCCTAAAGTGGGGCATGAATTCCTCCCGTTGTTCTTATGAAAACTACAGAAAATACACAAAGTGTGTACTAACGCTACTGTTTGAACCATTGAAAAGTTCATTGTTTGATATGTTGTTCTGAGACCGCAAAATAACGACGGCGCTATAAATACAAATCATGTGATCCAATCCAATCCACTGGTCATGACCTTCGGAGCGACGAGCAATTTTCACGCTTGTTTTGCGCAGTTCAGTTTAAGCGTGTAGCAGGGGGAGAGCCTTGAATGTTATTCAAATGCCTACTATTACTACTGTGAATGAATGAAGACTATGTGCCGCCGTGTTAATTGTGTTGTGAACTCAAATCGTCTGCAAGAGCTCATCGAGTCGAAAGCGCGACGACAGTTCTCACCGATGCAACGCTATTTAGACCATTACCGTTGCGACCTTGTTCATCGCCTTTCCCTCGTGAATATTGTGCATGTCAACATCATTACTAATGAAATATCACGCTTTATAGTTTTGCCAGCATATCTATGAAAAGGCATATAGGTTGTAATTTGTTGCTGGCGTTGTATGAAACCTGCGTTCGAAATAAAGCGGCGGCGCTACAGACAAGACGGAGCGATAAGCAGAGAAACACTCGGGCATTGTTTCTTTAGGTTTCGTCTCATCCGCTACATTGGCTTCCGCCTTCTCTCGAAGTTATGTACCAATTAGCCGAAGTTCAAACTCTTGTGAAGTGTGCATCAACAAAAATGGTCGTTGGGACGCGATCTTCAATGGAATAACAGCGCACGTAGACGGGAACGTAAAAAGAAGAGAAAACAGGACAGAGCGCTGTGCTGTAACTCAGTTTTATTCAGACAAGAAAGACATAAACAGGCGGTATCCGATAGGAATGGCAACACCACCTGACGTAAACATAATCTGGCGCAGTGCCAGCTACACCCGTTGATCCTACTGGCGACGCAATTCTGATATGCCACAGTGGCCTAGCTGTGGGAATGTTTTGTTCATATTCTTTAGCGCAGTCTCGTTTCCCAAGCGTGCGTAAAGGCACAACGCCTTAAAAGTGTCTTCGGGATTTGTTTGTGTTCGCAGCATAGAAGGCACCTTTTGTACAGTCAGTAAAAAAACAGAACGAGAGATGGTTCACCAAAACGAGGAAATCTTGATGCGCGGCAGTGATGCAATGAACACAAGTGGCAGGCATTTCCATTTTTACATCCTCAGTGTATATATTTCTGCGATTTGGGTGGAGAAACTGTAGAATAACA
The DNA here is from genome assembly GCA_013339765.2 of Haemaphysalis longicornis. NCBI lineage: Eukaryota > Metazoa > Arthropoda > Arachnida > Ixodida > Ixodidae > Haemaphysalis > Haemaphysalis longicornis. Next base: position 94,391,885 of record CM023453.1, on the reverse strand, counting down.
AAATTTGTGCGATGGTACTCATCACGCAATGGAACGGAAGCACCCAACCACTCAGCGCGCAATGGAACCGAAGATAATAGGTGTAGCATCAAGCCACAAGAAGAGAGTGGAGTGGATCTGGGAACGAACGCGTGTTAAGGACATATTAGTAGAAATTAGGAGAAAAAATGGCCGTGGGCAGGGCATGTAATGTGAACGCAAGCTACTCGTTGGTCATTAACGGTAATAGAGTGGATCCCTAGAGACGGCAAGCGTGGCAGGGGGCGGAAGAAATTAAGTTAGATGGGCAGAAGAGACCAAGAAGTTGGCGGGGGTAAATTGGTCGTAGTTAGCACAGGCCCGTGACAGTCGGAGATCTATGGGGGACGCCTTTGTCCTACAGTTGGCGTAGACAGGCTGATGATGACAACGACGATGGCTACGACTACTGCGACGACGATGATGATGATGATACGGAAAATATAGGGGGCATTGCTTCGCGCGTTAATTACGACAGAAGCATGAAAACTGTTGGAAATAAAATGGGAGATCAATGGGAGAGGCCTTTGCCCCGCCGCGGGCGTAAATTCGCTGGTGATGATGATGACTCACTTTCAGTCCTTCAGCATTTTAAGCATAAGCAGCTTAAAATAATCAATTGTGACATTTCTATTTTCAGCAAACAGTTCTGCTGCATATAGCAATCTTGTTTTCGCACTAGTTTGTGTCGCTTTTATGTCTAGCGCTGAAGTGCAAATGCAACACCAAACTCGTAACAAGACTGCCTGCCAACTTTTACTTGGGGAAGAATTACCCCGAATAGCATGCTATACAGTCAAGTCATCCCACCTATGCAACGAGCAAAGCCTGCTGTATTCCTTAAAATTGAGCTAAAATCAATTAGAGATTGCGTGTATCATGTTTTATTTCACGTGCACCTTGTTTGCGTCCTGATTAATTCGTCTTCCAGTAATGTTTGTTGCCTAAATACCACCCAAGTCCTTACATTTTGCATGTGCTTCATTGCTGAGATGAATATTTGTTAACTTGTTTCCCCTGTAGCTCCTGGTGCAAGCTAATGCTGTCTCATGCCCCATCCTGCACTTTATTGTAGGAATTGTGCGGTAGGTGTTCTTATGTGGCCTCATTAACTGTACATTGATACAAAGTTGAATTGCAAAAATATTCAGCTTGCTAGGATCAGGGTATAGTAGGTGCAGTAGTAGCCAAACTGAGTGGGAGGATCTATTATTTTGGTTTCATTCCAACCCGGTTTTTAAGCAATGCCGCAGCCACCTTCGTCCCATAGCCGTTGTTTAAACGTGAAGGCCAATGGAAGAACATCAGCAAAATGCACTTAATTTATTGAAAGCCTGCATAAACAACTGACTACAATCAAATTCTAACCTCGGCAATTCGAATACAGTGGCCACTGGAAATTTGACATAAAGTTTATATAAAGGGAAGACTATGTTTGAATGTGATTGTGCAGTAAAAATTTCTTGAACTACTTTGATGCTTAATGCTGCGCAACGTATACTAAAAATGTAGGCCTAACGTAAATGTAGGCCTAACGTAAAAATGTAGGCCTAACAGGACAACAGGACGAGTTTTTTAGTGATGGCCTCTTTGAAGGTTTAGTTATGCATGTATACCAACTAGCCCACCTCGCCATTCCGCTGCAGGATGTATACGTCCATGGCAGTGACCCTGTCCGAGTTTTGGCATGTTTTCTTTAGCCACATTTTGTGGACATGGCTGCATCCGTGTATATATTGACACTTTTATCAACCAAGCGGTTAGTATAGACACAGAAAAATATTTTGCAAGTTTAGATGGGACCTGTAGCTGGGCTAAAATGTCCTCAGAGCCCTCATTCACGAAATAAAGTTCCTTTAAATAGTGGTACCTCACATTAGCAGTCATAATTAGTTTTAAGGTTGCCTTAGTAGAGCCAATGCTACATTAAATCTTATCCACTCCGCTCTCTTCCTGTCCCTTAATGTTACACCCATCATCTAGCGTTCTATTGCCTGCTAAGTCGTCCCTAATTTAAGTTAGACCCTTTTAGTGAGCCTGGAAGTCTCTGCCCCGTAGGTGAGTACCGGTAAGATGCAGCTGTCGTACACTGTTTTTTCAGGGACAATGTTAGGCGGCCATTCTGTATTATACCAGTCTTAAAAAGCTGCATTAACAACACACATTTTCCTGTAGCCATGCCTAGATTGATGACCTGGCTTGCAAGGGAGGTGCTACTGCAACAGTCTCCACAAGGCGCTTGCTCAAGCTACTGTTGATGGTCAACTTGGCGTAGGAGTTATCCTGCTTTGGCAAAAAGGGAAGCACGCTTTTTTCCACCTGCGAGTGGCATCCTGCATTATGTGTAACTAGATATCTTGGTGTTGTTACAGACATCAAATTCTTTCACCAGACAATGTATAGACCATTTTATTTTCTTCGTCCTGGGAGCTTCCATTTATCAGTGGGCTGTGCTAGCAGCTCTACAATTGGCGCAGTCGACATGAAGATGTAACTGCGCATCCGCTACACAGCCCAGAACCTGCTCTGATCTTATGAAAGATTAACAGATGAAAAGGTGTATAGAGCCCAGATTTTTACTGTCCATCAGATCCTGTGCAAGTATCAGCTTTGTCGACACCCTGTGGCTTCTTAGTTTTTATTGCTAGAAGAGGTATTAAATTTCTTTCAGCCTTTGGACCATAAAATTTTACTCACTTTCCAACCAATCCGGTCTGCAACTGTTTTGGCGATTTCTGGCACCAAAACGAAGAACGCAAGCTGTTGAATAATCCCTGGCATAACTGATGATGCAGGCATGCACCATTGAACCACCATTGAATCATTTCCGTGCTTCCATGCGTTTTTATTTTGTGCTATTTTTCTTTGAGCGTGTCACTTGGTGTGAATTACGTAGTCGTGTAAATCTGTCTTGTAAGTATTATTCAATCATTTTGTGCTCCCCGTTTTTTCTTTTGTTCCGAAATCTATCACTTTGTGTCAAATATTGAAATACTGTAACTTTGTGTTGTTTTCCTAAGCACAATTTAATAACTTGTTTCTAAAGTTTTTTTGTTTATTGTTGTCCTGCCATTTCACTAAGTGTGAATCATTTCATCAGGTAAATTTCTACTGCTCTTGTATCCGCCATACAGTCTTTTTTTGTATACACACCTTTTCTAGTGTTCATAACCATTTCCCTATATGTTGGTTTGTTTAAAGCAGCTTAAATTTGTATGGCACTCACAACCACCACTCAACACCACTTCTGTGTTTCCAAGGTGCTTTTGTTTTATTGTTCCCTAAACTTTTCACTAGATGTGAACTATTTAGTTTCGTAAATTTGCTTTGTTCTTGTAACCACCATTCGTGGGTTGTTTTCAAGTTGCATAACTATCTTGTGCTTTTACCCTGGGTATACATGTTTGCTTCTTTTCCTATTTTTTGTCAACCTTTCTGCGCTGTGTGACTTGTTTATAGTCATGAATATTTGTACTATTCTTGTAAATATACAATCCGTACCCTGTTGCTCAGGGCAGAGAGGAACAAAAATTAAACTGGTTGTGAAAAGCATATTACATAATTTTGAAGTCAACATAAACTGTTTTACCGCAAGTATTTTGTGTTTTATGTCTACCTTGGAAGCTTTCTTACTGCCCAGCTGCACTTACATACCCGTAGGTGGCCAAGACAGTCATTTTAATTAGTTTAATTTTTGAATTGTTTTTCTCATAGCTTATTTGCAGAAAGCCTGTACAGCCGTGCTGTGTGGTACAGTTCGATGACGCAACTGTGCTTGCATTAGTGTCAAGGGCGCTGGTTCTGGTCAGGACTGGTTTGCAGTTATTGCCACTTGTTTTCGATGCGACATTTCTTGTTTAGAGCTGTGCTTCGTGTGCTTCTGCAAGAGTGTGGTCAGCTTGGCACTTCACATATGAGACTTCATGCAGTATGCACCACTTCAAAAATGGAAACACATTAATCTAGAAACCAGGCGCCAAGTAACAGCAAACAGTGCAGAATAGCTAGCGAGACGTGTATTTGAAGTATAAATGCCCACAACACGTAGGAAACCTTGAAAAGGGGGCGCGTCAAACTCCCACAAAATGTATAAAGAATGTAAATTTCGAGCATACAGGTTCATCTCAACGATATCATACTAACGTACGCTCGACATGAATATAACAAAATAATGCTTGTGCCAAAAACCGAAAAACAATGTAGAACAGGCATATATAGACGTCTTGCATGTGTACCACTACAATATCTATAAGCGGTACCACTATGGTAACGTCCCGTAAACAGCGTATAAAAGTATCATGAGAGGTCTATTCTACGTTATCCTGCGTGTAATTTGGATGGTTTTTTTTGTAGTTGCAGCAACGTTTATTATATGTAATTTCGACCCCGACGGTATGTCTCCTGGACATCTGCAATGTCGATTGCTGACGTCTCCAGGATATCTGCACCACGTAACGTGGTTTGCTGGGGGGGGGCTCGGGGTCCGCGGTGTCGCCAATAGCGTCACCAAGTTTACTCAAGGTGCCCCGTGCGGGGGAAGACGAAATAGAATTTCTCACAATTTGAGAAGCAACAATTTGCTGTTTTCTCAGCTAAGAAAATGCCGTAAAAACGCGGCACTCGGAGAGGGGTTTTCAAAGATCACATTCTGGATTTCTTCGGTTTCTGATGTAGCGGTAGGCACATTTTTCTGCAGCAGAACAGTACAACGCCTCTTTATCTCAGAATCAGGCAGTCTTTCTCTGGGACAACTTTCTGTGGGAAATGGAGCCAAAGCTACGGGAGTGGGCAGCTAACTGCTCTCTGGCAATGCACCAAAGTATTTACTGATAAATTGGTTTCGGTTTCAGTTTCGTCGTCACATATGTAATTGCTACAGCTTATTTTATCGTATGAGCTCCGCGATTGACTACGCTGAACCACGGTCACCGAGCATGGAGACACATTGGGGTCTCCTTCCCTACGCTTCATTTGTTTGTGAAGACAAGCCATTGTTTTAAATGGAGAACTAAAGCCGACCTAATCAATCAAACCGTGAGTGATACCATCCAAATTTGCATCGTCTACAAATGGTCACGCACAAAAGCGTCACAAAAGTCTTGCGTCACAAAACTCCTATTAGGAGGCTTGGTAATGCTTGCAAGGCTCACAACAGAGTGCGTGGAAATTTTCTTCGGCCTGTAAGGCATACAGTACCTTCTTCACAGACTGGTTTGCGTTATCGCTCCGTGCAAGAAGGTGAATATCCGAAGCGTGCGTTGTTTGTTCAAACGTAAATATAATGAAAATGTTTGTGCTCGCCACCATCAAACGGCGCAGTGTGTTCCAGAGTATTTACAGGCGGCTTTTGTAGCCCGAATGTCTACAGTAACCATAGTTGTCATAACGAACTGGCTATCAACCCGAACAATTAGTTCATGATTACGGTGTTGAAGGCTTGATATGCTAACCAATGACCGCAATAAGTTGTATACGCGCCGGTTTCCAGCATAACAGGAATCGAATCCGGTAGATATGTCCAAGCAGCTTCTTATTGTTTTCCTACCCCTTCGGGCGTACAAACATATCCTGGCCTACTCAGGATGGCGGTCTATAAATTGAAGAAATTTACCCTTATGCTTTTATCCTGGACGGAGGACTCCGTCCACTCAGCAGGTCGATCTTACGCCTCCTCGATCTCCTCCTGTTGAGTGGAGTTCCACTATAACGCATATCTGAATGGTGAACTCAATGGTTCGGAAAATGTAGCGAAATAGCCGTCCAGGTCTGGAGAAAGTGTTGCTGCATTTTTACCGTACATGCTTCTCGTTTTGCTCAATAAGCATGGTTAGACGCCTGAAATAAAACCTGCACACGCCTATACAGGCAGTAGGTTCTTTGTAACTCAACCTACATGTTTTGCGGCCCATAGTGGCTTTCGGCATACTTTCATGGCATGACAACGAAACGTGATTGTATACAATACTTTCTAGCGTTCGGCAAGCTTGCAAAAACTGTTTCACCTTACATACAGTAATCGGGAATCGTAATTCCTTCTGCCAATGCCGACAGCCCGAAGGCCTGGAATTGGATTTGTTCTGGAATTTTGGCTGTTGTAGCTGGCTGTACGGATTGTTAGAAAGATTGCAGAATACAGACGCTGACGCCTAGCTTCGACTATTTGCGCTCCGCATGTGACCGGCTTAGCAAAAGGATACCGCAACACCGTCAATGTTTCTTACAGCGGGGTTTTAAAAAAACTACTTTAGGCCACGCCTTCAACAAGTGTTCGGAATTTTAGGCATTTTAGCATGATAAAACGTTAGGCACACGCGACATCAGGCTCGGACAATCATCAAGCATCAATTGAGCGCCAAGAAACAGCAGGAGACCGAGCCCGAGTCATACAGACGACAAATGCTGGAATCTCTAAGCCGATATCACTTGGACGCGCGTCGCAGTGCCATCCATGGTCCCGCTCACCACCAATAGCGTTGCGGGGGTGACGGCAGGGAAGGTGATAAAATAACAAAGCTTGATTCGACGAAGGGAACTGTAATATGTTACTAAAAGCTAATAAATGAAATAAATATATACGGAAAAAAGTTGTTTGATGTTCGCTTGCACAACACCCGCCTTTCGCTCGCTTTTGGGTCAGCGTTACTTTTCGCCTTAGATTGCTGACGCCAACTTTCACAGAAATTATAGTGTTTCTCTTGCCTGCCTAAGCTGCTGTCCTGAGCTTTATAATACATGCCAAGTGGTTTGATATTTTTTAACCGCAGTATTTGATAGCTTGTCTGTGAAATTTATAAGCTAAGCACTAAATTGCACTGCATGTCGTCATTGCATTGGGTGCATGTAGTTACTGATTGGCTATGTTTGGCTACGCAAAAAAGGCAAATTCACCGTGAATTCATGCAACCGAAAAAAAGGGTAAATAGGGTCCACCTTAAGATTAAGCCCTAAGATTGTCCGTAGATGTTTTAGTTGCCAAATGTGTGTTTTTTGAAGTAAACTCCCTGCTTTGTATGGCCTAACATTAAAGCCTCACTGGGAGAAAATGAAGCGCATTCTATATGTTGTGTGTATCGAAAACTTCTCATTTCCTGTATATTTTATATATATATAATATATATATATATATATAATATATATATATATATATATATATATATATATATATATATATTTTTTATTTTAATATATGTATTGATTTTTGTGCTTTTTGAAAATAAAAACACTGTGTTGCACTTTAGTTATTGCTCACAACATATAACTCCGGTCGTTTTGTGTAAAGTTGTTTGTATTACATATTCTGCTTCAACATTTGTTCCATAAACGCGCACCGACGCTTTCACAATTATTTCTCAGTAGTATATTTTCTGATGTCGTCTGTGTTTTTCCATTTATTATCTTCGGTACCTTTCCGTCCGCACTAACTGTATTTTTCTTGGCCCACTCAGTTTGCAGTTCAATGTAATCACACTATCCTATATTATTCTATGAATCCTAATACCTGCGGTTTTATTTGATGATGTTTTTCTCGGTGTTCCTTATCTCGTGCTCTCAACACGTTGGCGTGATTTGTCCTGAGTAGAAACATCAGCTGTTCTTGCGCGGAAGCATAGGGAGTGTGAAATAAAAATTGGTTCTTGTAATGCGATCTCTTGCTTGGTCTTGCATGCAACTAACATTGTGCAGATTTGTTCCGCAGGGCAGCAAACAACCGCTGTGGTACTTTATATGGTTTTAAAGCTAAACGTAGAAAGAACCACATGGGTTTTATTTTCTATACAACGAAGCATTCGACACGATTCAAGTGTCGGTCTTAAAGGCGCCTTGTAGACAAAATGCAAGTTTGTTTTATCCACAGTATTTCCTTTTTATAGTGCCCCCAGCACATGCCAGGCAGCAAATTATGCCGTATTCACTGAGAAACGAATCATTTTAAGTTAAATGTTTGATTCTGATGCGAAATTGTGTGTTATCCTGACGTATGCAAGGAGTCATAACGGCGCGTATTCGAGCGAACTTTTACTGCGCCATTCGGCTTTGCAGCATTGCTTGCCGTCAAACATCCCAGATGGCGCTAGCATGCTGAGCCACGGACCATTGTCCGCCGTTGTTTTGCTTTGAGCGTATTTACACCTCCCTTGTTTTTGTTACGGTAGGAAGTAATCGTTTCGTGAAACATGGGGTATGCTTGATAAACAAGGTCACGCAAGGCAACCTCGCTTAGGCCAATTGGCGTGTGTCGTATAAGGCAACTGCAAAGCGTCGGACTGCTGCGCTGCTACAACAAACGCAGTGCCCCCAGTTGCGACATCAGCGCGCACGGGTACTTCTATGTTTACGAGTATTTTCGCAACTTTCCTTCGAACTTTCAAAATGGCCATGGCTGTAAACATTAAACAAATAACAACCTTTACACCCACAGAATCAATAGGGGAGCAACAAGCCGCCATACAATTAGCAATCGACAAGGCGCTCCAATAACTTCGAACACGAGGCCTACAAGGCGCCCCAGAGAAATCAGCTCTGCCAACGCTAATATCTGGGAAAGCTACTCAGAGGAAGAAAATCATCCCTGAGCCCGAACTCGCAATACAGGGCAAACCAGTTACCAGTGTGCCCCATCTGCGTAATTTAGGGCTTGTCATTTTTCAAAATGGCTCAGGACTGCCCACAATTGCCCTCTCAATCACACTCTCAGCCATCTAATGCATCTCATACATCGGGTGTCGTATATAAGGTTTGGCTTACTGGAGTCGGATACCCGGCGCATCACACAAGCACTGTTCATAAGTAGGGTCACATATGTACCGCCCTATCTTGCCCTTAAAACAACGCAGAAGGCCAGATTGAATACTATAATTCGACAACCTTACAAGATCGCCTTAGAAAGACCATCAAGGACATCAGAGAAAAGGTTGCTCCAATTGAGGATTTGGAGCACCGCACCTCCCAGCTAGAACGACCGCAGCTAGCTCCCACAGGAAGGACTACTTTACGACAGCTAGGATATGCGACATCACCCTTCAAGACCACAAGACACGTGTTTCATTACAAATTCGACAGCACATTCGAGTTATATCGATACCAATAAACATTCACCCGATTCATAAAAAAGCACACCGCACGGCTAGAGCTAAAGCCGGAATATTAAGTATCGAACTAACAGAAAAACAACATTCACCGACGCAGCCGTACATCCAAATCAACCAGCACACGTCGTCTGCGTTGTTAACGCGGTGGGTGAGGAAATGACAGCTATGACTGTACGAACAACCTCAACCGAATCTGCATAAAAAGTTGCGATTGCTTTGGCTGCCACGACCAGCGAGGACTTCATTGCAATATTAACTGACTCGCAAGCGGCATGTCGAAGTTATCAGCAGTGACGCATCTCTGCAGCAGCACTGGCCATTCTGAAAACCATTGCAGAACTACCTGAGATGGAAATCCTCTGGGTTCCTGGGAATGAATCCATCGACCGTAATGAGTCGTGTCACACCGCTGCCCGCGCGTGCATATACCGAACCGTTACCCGATATGGGATGTTCTCCGTTGACATAAAAACGGACCCACTTTTCTGGTATTCAAACGTCCTGGAACATAAGAGGCTAGACAGAAGAAAATTCCACCACCTCATCCTCGGTAAAACAGAGAAGCAGCCACCACTCTTTGGCGATTGCAGACAAATTCCTTAGCCCTAGATCTACCCTAATAAGTACCCCTCCTTTGCAATTTCTGTCCAACGCGCGGCACCCTGTACCACCAGGTATGCGAGTGTCAACAAACTTCAAACCCATCTCCTATCCGCTTCCCATTATTTGAGCAGTGGATGGCGCGTCAGGTAGATCCTGACCTTGGAAATCAGCAAGAACTGGAAAAAGTGCCTGGACGGCAAGTCGGAGGCTGGTAAACCCGGAATAAGGATGCCCTCCACCGGGCCAGTGCACTGCCATCAGCACTTACGCTCAATAAATGTTTATTCTCTCTCTCTCACGGGTACACATAACAATTGTTACCCCGGAGGTAGAATCGAAGTGGTTGTTGTTCTTTTATGTGGGCAACAATCATTTTAAGATTGTCTGGGTATCGGAAGCTTTGAAGGGCTATTGTGCCATTTTTACAATATGCACAAAACTATGTAATAAAAACTCGAAAACTGCAGAACAGTGCGTCCTGCGTGGCGCTTCGAGCTCAAGCAGGTGCGTAGCAGCAAAGAAGCGGGTCGAAGAATTCCAGCCATACGACAGACAACTGAAACCCAAAAAGGAAACGCAAAGACGATGTAGTAGCAACGAGAAGTATCGCCAGGCGTTTTCCTTCAAAGCACATAAAAACAGCCAGGTGCGTCGAGGAATTTTATTTATTTGCCTTTTCACATGAAGCCTTAACGATGGTAGACTGTTTAACCGATCGTAACCAACTGCAGCCCCGAACTCCAAGACCCTCTGTGCCATTTTTGATAGTGACGAGCGAATATTTTCTTTGACGTGAGTCCAGTATGAAGCTTGCGTGTTTACGCCGTTATTCGGCCCCTTGATTCGCAGCGTGCTTATATGACGCTATAGCGCTATCATGTACACGACTCCCCTCAAAAGCATTCTATGTGCTGCCGCAAACACGGGCATTGTTTTCCGAAACATACCCTATTTATCTTTCCATGTTCGATATGAATAAATGCTGTAGTTTCTAAGAATAAAATAGCTTTTTTTTTCAAGACTCTTAGCGGACGACCTTAAACGATGAACTTGCATCCTAGAAACATCTAGCTGTAACATGCGATTTTTGCTTTACGGGCTTAATAAAAAAATTACCCGACAAGTTCTTATTATTCGGCACATTCTATTTTCAGGACAACAGCCGAGGCGCAAAAGGTTAACGCGACCCATATTAAACAAGTCGAGCAGTGCCGCCAGAAGCCAATGAACCCTAGCTTCTCTCTGCGGACGCGTAAACAAATATGCCACTATCTTAAATGGCAAAACATGATATATACTTCTACATGTGAATGATATTGCTGCGAGGCGAGGATGGAGTTCGAAAGTTCATTTGCAGTATTTTCAGTCTACATGTGAATGATATTGCTGCGAGGCGAGGATGGAGTTCGAAAGTTCATTTGCAGTATTTTCAGTACAATGACTCTCCTACGGTAGAAAGCCCGACACTGGCAACAGGGGAAAATATGGCGTCGTATTTTCGTTCCGTCTTGGTAGAGTCTCTCACCGTGTAAATAACCCTTATGTTTTTATGCTTACTCTGCGAGAATTTAACTTTTAAATTGTTTTTATTCGTAGGACAATAAAAGAATGCACAAATGCACATGCAGGACCTTTTGCTGCTGCACTGATTGCCCAATCATTAAACAGAAGTTTAAGTGTACGTTATCTTTGTGATTTGTTTGTTTGACTTCAATCCTTCATTTGTTCACAAAACGTGGGAATACTCTCACCCTATATCAGCCCAAAAAGGTATAGCAATATTGGACATAAATAAGAAAAAAAGGTGGCGTAACACCCTGTGAAGAAGGATGACCTGCGAAGCTGGACAGAGTCAAAGGAGTGAAGTTAGCAAACCGCGTTTTTTGTCATTTGCGATTGAGTATAGTTCCTAGCCATTTAACTGAATGGAACTTGGAAGAACTCGACCTTTAATCTAGGGAACAAACATGGGCCTGTCTGTTTCCCTCGCACGACGTAGGTATCCTATTCCCGGTGTAACGAACAACCGAATCACCACGACCAGCTAAGACACCAGACATGTTGCATTCCGCTGTTTGTCGTCCACGTGTTAGCCTCCGCCAGTACGACGCACATGTCATCAGTGAGGGCATGAAACACATGGCTTCGCGTGCAAGCCACACCCTTTCTCACTCCACTCCCCGCGAGTGCACGCACAAACCGGAAACCGCTTATGTGCGCGTACTTTAACGTACAAGACATCAGCCAAATGAGGGGTCGGCGGTGGCCAAAAGGAAAGCCGGAGCGGTGCCTTTACAATCACGTTACAAAGACACCTCAGTTGCATACAAGAAAAATCCCAGAGTCTTGAAAGTGGTGATTTATATTTCATGAAACGACCTTTCGCGAATTCGTCCACAGGAAGAGAAAAGCATCTTTTTTTGAAATCCCCACCAGCTGGTGATCACAAGCGACAATAGGTAGTAGTAGTTTGTATTTATTGGCGCAAGGGTATCTAAGAACAAACAGCGCCAGAACTATGTGAAGCGGTCTTTGAATAGTCCGGTTTGAGCTTAAAATATGTATGAAATGAGTGTGAAATGTCCTAAAATACTGTATATATGGGTGTAGAGGGCCCGCAGAATGAAACATGGAGATGTTCATAATGACAGATGAATGGGATTATGGATGGAGCGTGACTGTAGCTCAAGCACAAGAGCATGCTACGTGAGCGCACCCCTCGTGCGAGCAATAAAGGCATCAAGACTTTGCTTAGCTCGTAGGCTCTGACGTCACGCACTGTATGTGATGAGCTTTAAAAACTTGATGTCTGCAAGATAACTTAAAAGAGATTTGTTTGCAAACGTGGGTGCTTCTCTTAAAACCAGTGAAGGGTGTAGCGGTGTAGCCGAATGTTGAAGGTATAGTTTTAACGGAAATGCCATTTTCTGGCGTTATTTCAGGATCAACACTCAATTAACACATAGAGGACGGAGAACCGGTCCCCACACTTGCCACAAACTCTTGGGATCGTGCCATTTAAAAGATATGCGTGTGTAGCGTAAGTGTGACTACACGTATTCTGCAAATCGATACTTCAATGAATCGGTTTTGTTTTTTTGTTGTGCATCTTCGTAGGTGTGGTTTTATTGAGTGGAGCCTGTTCTCTGTGTGTGTGTGGGTGTCCCACGTGTGCTGCCAGAATTTACGGACTCCTCTTCGGATCACTCGCTTCAAATCGAGGTAAGGGATCATCGCGACATCAGCTCCACTACAGAGGACCGCCAAAGTGGCGTTCTGGTCAGCGATTTCATTGCCCATTATGGCACTGTGTTCAGAAATACAGCAAACGAGTATTTTTTAGTTTTATTTATAAGCAGTCACAAGAGCTTTTCAAAGGTGATTAAGCACGACATGTTCAGTAGTTTTAAAGGAATCTAGTGCTGTAATGACACTTAAGGAGTCTGTGTAAATAATTGATTCTTGTATTATGGTCTGTTTGATGTGCTCCACTGTGATTAAAATCCCATAAGCTTCTGCTGTAAAAATACTGAAATTTTGTTCAAGATCCTCTGCTGGCGAAATCCGGGTTATGTGCAGCACAGGAAACAGCGGAAGCAGACTTGGAGGCATCCATGTAAAATGAGGTGTATAGATATATGTGTGCTGTAATTGTACAAAATGCTGCAAGTATAATTCACGAAGTGCACGGTGCTTCTCCATGAGTTTAAAGGATCTGTCGCAACGAATCGTTGACATTTCCCAAGGCGCGAGGGCATCAAGACCTACGTCGGCGAAAAACGTCTTCAGGCCCTCACGATAAAGACACCCCTATTACCTCTCCAAGGCCTTTGACACGAAAGGATAAAGGGGCAGGGATCCAGAGGCATGGTAAATACAAATCCGCATACGAGACGTCATTTGGAGTAGAGCTGCACGGGTGATTATTCACAGACATTGCTTTAATAGAATAGAGCAATTTTGTACAAACACGCTGGTGCTCTAGGCACAGGTGGTCAAAATCGACAAATAAACTTTGAATGGTACTTTTGCAGAAGGCTCCCAAGGCAAGGGGAGGCCCAAATGTAGCACTGGGTCCACCATTGTTTAGGGCAGGTTTAGACACAGACCCGTACGTTACGCTTCAGTAGTACCTACGGCACCTAACGTAACTGACAGAGGCGTAGAAGGCAGTCTTTATCAGCACCGTAAGACTAACGTGACAACGTTTTTGAAATGTCAATGGTGACATGGAATTTTTGTTTGCGTGTCTTTAGGTGCCGTACGAATGTTAGCTTTTCGTCAAGTATGACATCTAAAAACTTATGTTCTTTCTTGACGGGAATTCGAACTCCATTCAGCGTGATGTCGGGGTCTGGATGAATTCGACGCTGCCTTGTAATAAAACAGATGTACTTTTTGGAGGATTCAGCTTGAAACCTATTTCTTCTATCCACTTCACAAGCCTGTTTACACCTAACTGTATTTGCCTTTCACATATCGATAGGTTGGAAGACCAAAATCTAATTTAAACATCGTCAACATGCATTAAGTAGGAGGTTGCGGGTTGCACCAATTTCCCAAGCGAATTCATTTTGACTACAAATAAAGTACAGCCTTAATTCTCCACCTGCTTAATTCTCCACCTGGTGCAACACCACCCAGGCGCCACAGAAAGTGTGTCTATGGCCCGTCTATGGCCGCTTTCTGGCATGTCCGGCCAGCATCGAGGCTCTGGCAGCCACTGATCATACGCTGAACAGCCAATATTCCGTACCCAGCGCTTCTGCGTTTCTCCGGCCGCCTGTGTTCAGGCATACAACAGCAGGTACCCGGCTGCCAGATATTCAGTTCACTTTCGGCTGCCGACGTTGAGTTTTAGGACACCCGTTTTTTTCTTTCGGAAGCGGTGTTCAGGCGAGGCACGGCAAGCTACCGGCCAATGAACATTCGTATTCTTGTGGCAGTTCGTGTTCGAAAGGAGACTGGCCGGAGCGCGGCTTCCGCGCATTTCCACTTTCAACGGTGAACCACGCGTCCGGCGGCAGAATATTCGCTTTGTTCGGGCAACCGGTGTTATGATGGAGACCGGCCCATGTACGGCCCCAGAATGTGCGTTTTTCGTACAGTTAGTGGTCCTCGGCCTAATTACAGCAAGGGAACGGCCGCAGAATATCTGGCAACTGGTGTTCAAGAGGAGACCAGCCGACGTATGGTCTCAGGTTATACGCCAGTCTTTCGGTATGTGGCGTACAGCCGAATAACGGTGTGCGTCTGGGCGCTGGAGCTCATGCACTATTGGTTCGAAGGAGACTGGGCGGTGTAGGACCGGTTTTTCTCTGGTTGAAGAAATAGCCGTTAGGGAGCCGAACGACGCAGACGCGTTTATACCGCTCGGTGTTTCTAAGTTTTATATGAACGGACTTCATTTGTCAAACAGTAATGAGGGGTTATAGGTGAACGGGCAAGGAGCAAGGGCTCGCTGCAGATAACAAGCTAACCATGTACGCTATCGGAATGTCATTTATTCCCAGAAGAAGACTGTGCCCCACGGACAGGTGAGCTAAGCCTCGGCCGTCATAGCCGCTACACCGCCTCGCCAGCCGGCTTCGTCAACGCATCAGCTCGAGGATACTCGCCCCCTCAATAAATGGAGAGCATTGGAGACATCAACTCAGCAGAGATGTCCGACACGACATGGCGGTGATTTACCGACAATAACTGGCCTTAAAGGGCGTCAATCGAGCGGCCACCACGGAGGAGCTTAGTTGGTGCCATTTAAAGGACTGCCCACCAAAGAAAGGCAAGAGCGCGCAAAAGCGCAAATTTTCGGCTATTCTTGTTACAATAATACTGCAAAAAATGGTGTACTATTTTGTTGGAAATAAACGTAGAAGAGGCTAAGCTCGTGCTCAACTTCGTGCTCTGCACTATGTTACTCCATTGGAATTTACGACTGCCTATTTTAAAACAATTGTCATTTTAAATGTAAGATAACAACAGAGCCTTGTCAACGACGAAGAATGGGTGTTAATTTACTTGCGTTGTTTGAAGGTGAGCTTAGCTACTCTTGGGATATGACTATTTTGGTTAAATATATTCGCCAGCATTGTAGCAAACACGGATTTCATCAGGTTTGTCTTGTTTAACCCAAATTTTTGAGTTCACGCACGATTTGGCTCCAGCAATAATTAAGCTAAAGTAGTTGCCTGAATTTTTTCGCACGGCAAAAAAGGATTTGACGGTCTTCTGTATGAGCTTTTAGTTAGTACACTGCGGTCTATAAACTGAATGAATCGGTTATTGCATGGATAGCTCAGTATGTCTCTCTAAGACACCAGTCGGTCGCACTCAGTTGTAGTTCATCCGGATACATTCCCGTGACCTCAGGAATTCCCCAAGGCTGAGTTGCGGGCCCTCTTTTGTTTCTGTTATACATAAATGAGATTACTATTGGCTTCAAATGTTTATCCAAAATGGTTGCGAATGACTGTGTAGTTTACAGAACTGTAGCGAATGAACGTGATTCCGAATACCTGGAGCGTGATTCAAATGTAAGAACGTCCTGGTGTGTTGGTTCATAAAAGTCGTTAAATGTCAAAAAGTGTGTTAACGTCACCTTAACAAGAAAACCTTCATTCCAATGGAATATGTATACCGTAAATTATACGGCTTTAAGAACGGCGGGAGAATATAAATAACTAGGAGTTAATTTAACGAGAGGTTAGAGGTTAAATAGGCCCATTCACTACACAACGCTTACGGCAGCACGTGTTTTTGGCTTTCCGAGATAAAATTTCAGCTAACCTCCATCTACCTTAAACGAACAACCGTAGATTACTAATGTGCGCGGAATTCTGGAGTACGCATGTGTTTTCTGGGATCCCTACACCAAACAGCAGGTTGATACGCTCGAAAATATACAGAATAGGGCAGTGCAATTTGTATTAGGTAGTTCGCACTTTCAACTTAGCATGAGGGAAATAAAAAGTAAACTTAAATAGTAAGACGTGAAAGACCACAGACGAAACTTCAGGTCCAATTTTAAATACACAGCATTTCTTGAACTCACGATGTCACCCGGCGTTGTCGGCGTTGGCGTGCCTCGGCGTCCGCAACAGCCGTTCCAGGTGCGCCCTCTCTCCCACTCCTCCCCTCCCGCATCACGCTACCCTCCTCGCTCTCAACAACAGGTCCGCACCCCACCCCCTACACTATATAAAAAAATAATACTTACCGGCGCCTGGTTCCGATCCCATGACCCTGCGGGCAGAAATCAAAGTACATGGTGCTCTACCCACTGCGCCACAAAGCCGACCCAGAATGGAAGGTTACGAACGCGCCTTATATCCTTGACTCATTCAAACTACGTCAAGAAGCTGCTGATACCACGCATTCACTACCTGTGGGCGGAACGCGATGTACATGGTGCTCTTCCCACTGCGCCACAAAACCGACACAGAATGAAAGGCTGCGAACGCGCCTTATATCATTGACTCATTCAAACTACGTCAAGAAGCTGCTGATACAACGCATTCACTACCACCAACTCCCCAAACACTAAACGTTAACGCAATACACCACCCCCTATGCGACGCATTTACTCGAGTCCACCTCGCGGGCAGATGGGCCCTTTTTTTCGTATTATCTACCATTCGAAAACTGGAATCTAAGGGGAGGAGTATATCTAAGCGCCATTCTACATACCCCATAGTGGGACCGTAATCTTAAAGCAAATTCTTAAATTTCCAATAAAGGTGACGCCTTGCGTGATTAATTTTATCTTATATCAATACGAGAGTGTAATTATCTTTCATGTATAATTCTATCCACTGTTTATAAAGACGATTTTCACCACCCTTTGTAGAATTATTTTATTTAGTCTCAAATTTGATGCTTAGTGTTATGCATACCCCTGCGGTAATGCATGCAAATTTGAGGCTGGCATCAAATAAGTAAATAAATAAATAAATAAATTGTAGTGCAAAAGATTCGCCCATTTCGAGTATGCTTTTAGACACTGCGGAGAACGCGGTATGCCCAGATTGGGTATGCTCGGATATGTGGCCAGGGGCAATATTCGTTATGCAGAGAATGTAGACAGCGAAGAGGACGAGGATATAGCACCGGTCTCGCTGAGAACGCGCCACGATCTCTGATAGCTCGCTGCATCGTGATCATCGCTCCGGCTAGTCCTCTCGGTGCCTACCTGAATACCGTCACCTGGAACGCTACCATTCCCTGCCAATAAGCACCTTTTCAATTGGTGGAGTATGCGGGTTCTCGTCCTCACCGTAGCATGGAGTTACGAAGCAGAAGTCTCCGTCCCGTTTTGTCCAGTGACGAGCCTCGGGAATTGGCGTCTTCTTTGCAACCCCCATCGTCTGTTCCAGTGCATTCCGCGAGCTAGACCCACCCATCTGCAATGGCGATGACGACAACGACGTCGAGGACTGGCTGTCATCCAATGAATGGCTGAGCGCACATAACAGATGGGCTGACAAGATGAAGCTGAACAATGTCCCATTCTCCCTCAAATGACTTGCTGAGACGTGGTACCTGAACCACGGAGCCGACCTGAAGTCTCGGTCATCTTTCAAGATCGATTTTAGGAAAGGGTTTGGGCGCTCAGAAGTGCAGAAACTAAGCGCCGAACAACTTTTGCGAGAGCGGGCGCAGCACGCAGGCGAAACATCCCCTGGTTACATAGAAGATTCTATCGCCCTGTGCAAGTGGGGGCAGACCCTTCCATGACGGAGGCTGTTAAGATAAAGCATTTCCTGAAGGGGACAGACGACGATGGCTTTAAGATGTTGCTGAGTAAGGATCCTCGGAGTGTCGGGGACGTCATCAACTGGGGTCAGAGCTTCGACGAGCTCCGCAAGCAGCGGCTTCTCACGCACCGCTCAGCGTCACAGCCGGAGAGCCCCTTTCGGGATTGGTCGTTGGCAGCGAGGAGTCTTTCCTGATGCTCCGCATTGAAGATTTTAGTCGCCAATAAATAGCGCATTAACTACCACTTCTATCGTGTGCGCCCGCTGCGGTATCAGCGCCCCAATTGTCTTGCACACTTCAGCAAGCGATACGGGAACAAGTCGCCGAAGCTCTACTTTCGGCCTGTCCATCGGGGCCTGTGGCTGCTCCCATATCGCCACCGCTAACCTACACAGCAGCATTGCTACCACCTCGCCAAATGGCACCGCTTTGCGCGCCACGATCACCGCAGCTTCCGTCAATGTCACCGCCCCGACCAGCACCTCATGCGCCAAACTTGTGGCGAACGCCTGATAACCGCCCCGTATGTTTCGTGTGTCATGTAGCCGGCCACGTCACCCGTTATTGTCGCCGCCAAGCCGTTTCATACGACCAGTAGGTTCAGTAGCCATCTTACGTTGCGTGTGAGCCGCCACATCGTCAGCAGTTCACCTTGCCACCGTCGAACTCGCCTCCTGCTACCCGACCGACATTCAAGAGCTGCAGGTCGTCCTCGTCGCATCGCCGATCTATCTCGCCCATGCGTCCTCGCGTTGAGGCAACAAAGTAGGAAAACTAGTCGCTGCAGTTCCTGAGGGAAGAGGTGCGTCCACGCCAAAAACCTTAAATCCTCGATTTTCACCTCATAACGCCTTTAATGTTGCTGTTGAAGGACTCGCCGTAATCACCATTGTCGATACCGGAGCTGCCGTGTCAGTAATCAGCGCAAAGGTCTGCCACGAATTACGGAAAGTGACGACGCCGGTGTGCGACCTCACACTCCGCACAAGAGCGCACAACACATTCGGCCTGTTGCTGCGTGCACAGCCCGGGTCACCATTCAACACATCGCTTACCTTATTGAGTTTATCGTGGTCACATCCTGCTCCCACGACGTCATTCTCAGTTGGTATTTCCTGTCGACCCACCACGCCATCATCGATTGCGGACGTGCTCAGCTGGAATTATTTTCAGTTCAAGACGCCTCATCGGGCGATCCCCCTACCTCTTTTCACCGCGTTGTCGCCGAAGACACCGACGTTCCTCCTAGCTCTGCCGTACTTGCACTTGTTTTCTGTGACTCAGTTCCCGACGCCACAGAGCTTCTCAGCCTTTCCGAGCTCTTTTGCCGCCGACAATGCTTCCCGCTTCCATTCGCAGTTTTATAAATGCAGCATGGGTTCAGCTCTATGTCTATGTGCAACCCCTATTCCTTTCCAGCTACAGTGTTTAGTGGTGAGTGCCTGGGTCGTGCAGAAGAGATTGACGCCGTCCACTGCACTGACGTTCCCAATAACTCCTCGACTTCCCCTCCAATAACTGACGTTACCTCCTCGACCCTTCCGCTCCAGCCCAGCATACCTCGATTTTCCCTCGCTCAGTCGACGAGAGTCTTCCTACGCCTGAACGAAACCGACTTATCGCCATCCTTCAAGAGTTTCTCTCGTCTTTCGACTGCCAGACATCTTCCTTGGGCCGCTCATCTACGGTTACTCACCGCATTGACTCAGAAACTCACCCCCATTACTACAACGGCCGTATGGAATGTCCGCAAAAGAACGTGGCGTTATTGACAGTCATGTGGACTACATGCTTCAACGTGCCGTCATACAGCCTTCCAACAGCCCGTGAGCGTCACCGGTTGTTCTCGTTACAAATCAAGACGGATCCATTCGCTTCTGTGTGGATTATCGCCGACTCAACAAAATAAAACGCAAGGATGTCTACCCTCTTCACAGAATCGACGAAGCCCTCGACATTTTGGAAGGAGCCGCGTTTCTTTTCTTCTTTTGATTTACGGTCTGGCTACTGGCAAGTCCCCATGGAGGGTGCTGATCATGTGAAAACGACTTTTGGTTCACCAAATGGCTTGTACGAGTTTAACGTCATGCCTTTGGGTTTTTTGAACGCACCTGCAACGTATCAACGCATGATACACAATATTTTGTGCGGCCTAAGGTGGAAAACCGGACTCTGTTACCTTGATGATATTGTCGTCATTTCTTCCGATTGGCGTCCGTACCGTTCCTGACAAACTTTGTGCTGTCGCCGAGTTTCCGAAGCCCTCCACCAGCAGGCAGCTCAGACGTTTTATCGGCCTCTGCTCGTACTTATGGCGATTCGTGCGGCAGTTTGGGTCGATAAACAGCATCTCACATTGGTCTTAAAAGTGTGTGCCGAGGTTTTCAAAAAGCTACGTTGTGTGCTTACGTGTCCACCAATCCTTCCAATTTGACCCGTTGGCCCCTACCGAGCTTCATACTGATGCCAGCGCTATTAGCCTGGGCCCTGTGCTCGCCCAACGAAAATCTGACTTCGTCGAATACGTCCTTGCTTATGCGAACCGGACACTCACAAGTGCGGAGGTAAACTACTCTGTCACATAGAAAGAGTGCCTGGCTATTGTGTGGGCTATAAGAAAATTTCTTCCTTACTTGTATGGCAGGTCCTTCGACGTAATCACGGAACTCCACCCCCTATTCTGGCTATGTTCTTTGAAGGACCCGTCTGGTCGCCTTGGAAGGTGGGCCCTTCGCTTACAAGAGTACGATATTCGAGTGCACTACCGATCTGGCCGCAAACACACCGACGCCGATGTGTTCTCATCCTTAATTGTGACCGCCGACAGTGCCTTTTTTTGTCCATAGACGGAAGTCTGTGCTCCCTGTCACCTAACGACATGCGTCGCGAACAGCGCAAGAATCCCTGGCTCACTTCTCTTTTGGACTTTCTAACAAACCCTGCTTCGTCAATAGCCCCTCGAGCTGTGCGATGACAAGCCACGCACTTCGCTATTCGTGACGAGCTTCTGTCCCACCGAAATTATAAGGCAGATGGCCGGAAGTGCCTCCTCGTCAATCCCTTGCGATGTCTGTTCAGACTTTTGCGCATGTTTTCACGCCAATGCGCTGTGTGGTCATGCTGGTGTACTTAAGACATACGAACGTTTCTGTGTGTGGTACTACTGGCCTGGATGTACACTTTTGTCACCAAGCTCGTCCGTTCCTGCGAAAAATGTCAATGCTGTACGTCCCCACCAGTCGTATTTCGACCTGATGGAAAACCAGCCTCACAATTCTCCAGGATGCCGTTGTATTCAAGAAAATACATTAGCCTCTTATTTAGCATTTCTTCGCAAAGACTTTCCAGGCAACCTGTCAGAGCTATTGGTCGGTAAACTGCAGCTAGTGAGGCATCTTTCCCTCTTTCAATACGGCAAATACAACAGCTTCTTTCTAAGCTCTCAGAAAATATCCTGCTGCCCAAATTTTATTAAATAAGTGCAAATGTGTTTGGAGCGTTAATGTGTGGACATGTTGTATCATTGCCTATGATATTTTATCAGCTCGTGGAGCTGAAACCTTACATGTTAATATCGCAACCAAAATCTCTGCTACAGAAAATTCAGAGTTGTATGGTTCGTCGGATGTTTTGTTATCTCCAATCGGTTTTTAAAGACGATAGTCTTTCTTGGGTTACTTAAACCCAGAAAGTTTGGTCTGTCCGTTTGTCTGTGACTCGATTCAGCAGAAGCAGCTCACAGAGGCCTTCAAATGCATAACAGGAGGAAGGTCTTCTTCACCAAGCATATTCCCTCAGCTATGACGAAGGCAATTGTCTTAACGGAGCGGAACCGTCCTTGGTCTCTTCCAAAGCACCATTATGCCTTCTTTCTCTACGTAGACCCCGAGCTCAGGATTAAGCTGCCAGAGCGACTTCCGCGCCGACTAGAAACTTTATACCACCGATTACGCCTCAATGCGGCGCGCACGAAACATACCTGCTTCGACTCGGTGCAACCTTGAATGCGTACTGTGATAACTGGGTACCGCCGGAAACCACAGAACACCTACTGTTGGAGTTTCCGCTTACATAGTCGCAAGATGTCATTTGGAGCTGGAGATCGAGTACCTACGCCCAGGACCAATCAGCTTAAAAGTACTCCTCGGTCCGTGACCCTCCCCTTCAGCTCAACACAAAGCACTAGTGGCGTTATTTGAATACCTAGACAATATCGGTGTCACTGAACTGATTTGACATACTACGGAGATTGTGATGTTCATCGAACTGTTCCCACAAACTCCAGGGTGTGTGCTTTTTTTCTTACTTTTCTTCTCCTCGTTCTTCCGCCCGGTTATCTATAGGGCCGTTTCTACCCTCCCCTGCCCATTCCCCTCGCCAAGTAGCTTGTTCGTGTAGAGATTCTGGCAAACCTCTCGGCTTTCTTCTTTAAGTAAGAGCTTTCTCTTTCTCTCTCTCTCTCTCTCTCTCTCTCTCTCCCTGTCTTTCTCTCTCTCTACTTTGAACTGCCAGAAATGATTAAAACAAAAAAGCTGAGCATAGGTTTTGCTTGGATGGAGATCCCTATGTCACTGAACCCGAATTTGTGCCAGTGGCTCGGGGACCTTGTGGTTTTTTCCCGCGGCCAAGATTGCAGCGCTGTTTTTTTGATGACTGCAATGCAGGCCGAGATGGGGTGACATCCATAGCCTCATCTGAGTTTTGGGGCGTTGACGTGATGCTGGTTTTATGGCGCCCATCCCGCCAAATGTTTGATGGGATGGCAGAAGATTCAGTCACCAACATTTTTCGATGTGCTAGACACCGCTACAGAAGAGGGGCCTCCTGAACCCAAAATAATCGGCACCAGTGTTTCGGCGGCCAGAGTCTGTGGAGGATGGACAGCAACGCCACTCCCAGTGCAATTCTGGTCAGGTGCAAGGCCTACGGGCACTTCTGGCGATGCTAGTTGTTTGGCCTGCCATAGGCTGAACCCCGATCGGTGGGTGCTCCACCAAGTCAGTTTCACTGACCTCAATGGCTGCATAATCCAGACGCCGCCCCACCCCCAGCGGGCCGCACTGGCGTAGCTTCGTGAAGGAAGCATAGCATACCGCTTACGGGCTTTTTGAGATGAGGGATTTTGGGTTACCTTTACGTTGATGATTTCTTTTTTCTTTCTTACACTCCTAGCAAGAGCAAGAGTATGCTCCATGGGTCCTCTGCAGTTGCTGCACTAAAGTTGTGTGCTTTTAGAGTCATCTGCAGAGTGTCCTGCCCAGAGCATTTCGCACATATTTGTTTTCCTCGGCACGAGTTGCTGCCGCGCCCATACCTCTGACAGATGTGTGTGGGATCGGGATGTATGCTCTGGTCTTACAGTGCACAAAGCCTGCGTTTACGTACTCTGGCAAAGCACAGTGATCAAAGGTCTTTTCCGTCCCGTCTCATGGTCATGCGTCGCACAGCGGTTATCCCCTGCTCGCGCAAACCGTCAAGCAGGTCAGAGTCTGTTACCTTCATCAGTTCTTTTTCGGAGATGACACCTTGGCAGCTATTAAGGCTACGGTGGGGAGTTACTGCGATTTTAGGGTAGGCTAGCTTGGTTTGAACCAAAAGGGTGTTGGACTGCTCTATACTCTTGACTTCTATCAGCAGGTTCCCAGAAATGAGCTTGTTCGCTTCGTAGTTTTTGCCTATCAGACTTGCAATTAACTTTGCAACTAAAAACACAGATTTTCTGGTGACGGGGGTTGCCTCATCAGGAGACTGTATCATTAGAAAGCGTGGGAAGGTGTCAGGGTTCTTGAAAACGAAGTTAGAGATTGGTTTGAACAGTACTTCGGTGCGGCCTCGTTTCAGGAGCCGATCAGTTGTTTTGGGTGGAATGGAGAAGGAAGCCATAAAATATGGAGTCAATTCGGTGGCAACGCCAGTCACCCACCAATGAGTCCAACGGGGCGCGCGGCTTTCCAGCCCACGCTATCTGTACGTTGCCACTATAACCCTATGCTCGGAATCCAGGGTGAAGCCTTCGCACAGGGTTAACCCTCACCGCCTGGAGAAAAAACAGAGAAATGATGATGGGAGATGATGACAGGACAATGTCAGGAAAGAAAATACGATAGGGAAAGAATTGTGAAGACGCCATGGAAAGGCGACTTGCTGATTTCCCCTAGGTCGGGTCAGACTTCGGGCACCGTCTACGGGAAGCGGGGGCCAAAGTGGCCTGTTGCCTCTGCCAGGGGGCCATGAAGGTCCTGAACAACCGTGGGTTTGGCTCAGCCAACAGGTAGCCCTTTTTTCCCGGAAACGGCAATGCCACGCACCACCTATGGCATGGGTGGGTCTAATCCATATGGGCTCGGGGTCCGCGGTGTCGCAACCGCCGTCCCCATGAACAGACAATGTTCCCATGTGGGGGGCACAAGCGACAATAAAGCGACACCATTATGACTTATTACACAGTAGTTATGAGCTCTAGTGTCACTTCACAAGCAATTCGCCTAGAAGCTAGATATCTACTCAGCGAGGTTATTCGTACGTAAATTTTATCAGATTGGGTAGTTTTCATTTCTTGAGTTCAGCCGTTCAACCGTAAGTTATGCAACTTCAGATTTATGTCGAAAGCCTTAAATGCACCTTTTTAAGAGAAACCGCCCATGTGGTTCTCCCATAAACTGAGCCACCACTGCTGTAAACAGAAAAGAATAAACACATTTGGGGTAAAAACCCGGGCCTACACGATAAACGCCCAGCGCTTTCTGAACGCTCGGGGGGAACCGTCCAGAATCTTTCGTTCTTTTAGCTTTGGGTAGCTAACGGGCGCAGTTGCTGAAAACTGTGTCTTAAAACGTAGATGTGCAAAATTGCGGGTGCCCCGCCACAATTGAAAGAAATCGAATGTGATTAGAGCAGACGCACACGGCCGGGTGCGTCTGCCAGTTGCTTTTTTGCTGTATTTCGCCCCAAAAGGGAAGGGCACGAAATCAAAGAATCAAACTGCAATAGAACTACAACAATAATGCGTACGTAAACACGATGTTGCAATCCACAAGAATGATTCGGTAATTTGTGCCAAATAATAAAAAAAACCAAGGCTGAGAATTAGTAGAAGGCACAATGCAGCAAATAATAGTTACTGGTAAATATCGCCAGGAATTCACCGTCAATGTTCGTACGGGTAACACGTATACTCCAAAACAGATTTACCTTACGCCGCCATAAGAGCGACATGTAGGAAGGCCAACTTTTTAAAGCCTTAATTGTTTTCAAGCTTCAGAATGCACATTATGACGCAGTACACATTCATATATTTCAATGCTATTTTCTAGATCTCGTAAAAACAAGTATTGGTTTAAATTAAAATGTTTTAAACTTGCACACGGTATATATAAAGGCCATTCAACTCTACCGCTGAAGAGGGAATTCTGATTCCATGTTGTTTTTCTATATACTGAAGCGCTTGCGTAGCCTTTGAACTCTAGAAAACAGCGATGTTGAACTCAGCGGAATGCATGAAGAGACCGACCCTACAAGTAGCTTGTTGGCTCGTTCATATTTTGAAACGGTTATAAATTTTTTATTCTGAGGGAGGACCTAAAATACCTTTAGATATGTGCAGAATTTGAAACTTGCTAGTATGAGCTCAACAAAGGAATAGCTTATGTTTCTTCTGTCTTAAAGCTTTTTGGTTGTAGAGGTTCCAGATAAACTTTGCAACCTCCCTTTGTTTTATTATGTTTTTTTTATGTTGCAATGCACAATCATTGAGTTTTACTAGAAGATTAAGAAATATCGCCCGAGAAAACATCCACCAATGCTTAGATTATTTCATGTAGTTTGTTTTGCCGCATTTTTTTTTCAATCCCAATGTTTAGCAGCACGAACACGTATTCTGCATTAGCGCCGTAACTCCGAGTATACGATTTGCTGTTTGTTAGTGTTTTATTTGTATTTTAGTGCGTTTATGTATCCATCAGAAGAAGAAACATGAGAGCAGCGAATTTCGCTCACAATGTAATACAATTGGCTGTCCTCATATAATGGTCTTTTTATGCCAATTTGAGGACCCAATGCGACTATACCTTTTATGTTCCATGTGTTTTCGGGGTAGTGTTTGTAATCTTCACATGGCGTTGCAGGGACATGTCCCAATATTTCAGGCAACCATCAGAAGAAGAAACATGAGAGCAGCGAATTTCGCACACAATGTAATACAATTGGCTGTCCTCATATAATGGTCTTTTTATGCCAATTTGAGGACCCAATGCGACTATACCTTTTATGTTCCATTTGTTTTCGGGGTAGTGTTTGTAATCTTCACATGGCGTTGCAGGAACATGTCCCAATATTTCAGGCAACCATCATCTGGCGCCTCTGGTAGCCCTGTGGTTAACAGCATGTGCACAGGCAGCGCCTTTCTAAGCAATCAGATATCCCAACACTGTCGTTGCTGAGCTCTGTTGCTGGAATGGACGTGCCAATGTGCTACTTTATTTTTATACAAGCGAGGCACTCCCCGGTATCCGTCCATATGAATTGTAATGTTGAGTTAATGGCTAACTGAGGGGTAGGGATATCTTTGACCGGATTCGTTGAGAGAGGGATAAGAAAATTTTGTTCATGTATCTCGCTAATAAAATTTGAAGATAAGGCATATTTAAGGAAGCGACATTTTTTAATGACCGCGGTTGATGGCACAGCAGCGGAACTATCTTCAAAAATAGACATTCTGTGTATGAGGCAAACTGAAATAAGCATGGGGATTTTCTAGTTTTTCCGGAAGATATCGAGCATTTTTTAGCAATATTGCTCTACGTCACTCTCAACCACTCCTTCTAGGTCGGCCACGCATTGAAACAGGGCTTAAGAATATGAAGGTTTAGTTGTTTACCAAACTTAAGCATTCTAGTAGGTCATGAAGAACCAATGCATGTACGTAATAATACGTCATACGTTAGTCCAAAGTACAAGTAGAACGTTGGAAGTATTCATCATGCCAACTTCTTTTGTCAGGGCTTTGACGCAGCTGTTCAAGGACCTCTTCCCCCAATCGGAAAATCGTGGCTTCTGTTCGTATTTGAACCAACATTTTTGTCACCCTCCACACTTATCCTTTATGCCATGTTGAAGTTTTTACTCAATAAGAGCCACCATTTGTTTTAGAGCAACATTCTTAGAAATTAGCAATCTCGTCCTTCAAGAATTGTGTTAGAGCAATGAGTATTAGCTGAGAAATCGTAAATCAAATACCGCGCATTATCGTCGCGCAGCATTTCCTCCTCCTTTAAACTTATTCTCCGCTGTTGACGGTGCGCGAGCCATCCCCTCACATGATGCTGCGCTCCTCAGCGGTGACGTACTTCAGCTATTGCGCTGCTCAGACTGCCGTCTGCTACGGGCAAGCACTTTTGGCTTTTTCACCTTTGTTGACACCATATATCCCACACTCCGCTCAAGGCTGGAAAACCGAACGAAAGACCTGGCCGCATGTGTGCGGCCTAGCCTGCCCTTTCTCGGTGTACGTTGCTGCAGTTGCTATCGGCGGCACGTTACTTTTTATCAGCGGCGAACTCGCAGCCGCACGGGGCGGATCGTCCACTCAGTTCCTTTCATGCACCGCGCACTGTTTATCCAAAAGCGCGGTCTCAGAAGTGGCCCGCTGGGCCGGACCTTATTCTGTGGCGGTGGTAATGCCTACCGGCGGCATGTGAAAATGACAGTTTAAACCGATACCCGTGCACAAAACGCGCCGGATCGGATCGCTTTATCAGTGGCGATAAACGGGAAGGCGCAGAGCAAACCACCGCCGCACTCGAGCAGCGTGCACACAGGTTCTGACAAGCTGCACCTGTATCTTGTGAACGGTACTTACGCAGCCGTACACAAGCAGTTAGCGAGCGCTATTTTTTTAATCATTCGCACTGCGCATGCGCCGTACGTTAAGAGGCTTCTGCGTTTAGCGGACGGAAGAATAGCGGACGCTGTTTCGCAAAATAGCGTGCGTTAGTGAGGCCGCTTTGGTTTGCAATATTGCGGAAGTAGCGCGAAAACCATCCACGGTTGCGCTCTATTGTGGACAGTAAGTTGCTTCCGATGAACCAAGTTCTTTTCCCCTCTGTTTTTAAATACGTCGAGTGGTTAGCACGTCGCCCTCACGCAGCTCTGTATCGTCGTACCATCGCTGACTGTCCGAACGAAGCTTGCAGCTATGCCAAGCTAGCGATCGAAGCTGTGTTTGTATGTGTACATCGCCTCCTGTATTTTTACAATGGCAAACGCCCAAACGCATCGTCCCGGACGGGCCAACCAAGCCCTCTCATTCTACTCTGGACACTCCCCACCAATCGGTAGTCTTCCCACCGCTTCAATCAGGGGACCAGTTCCGCTTGGGGCGACGCGTGGTGGAGAGCGGCAACTTTGGCAAAACATGCTCCGCCGCGGCTCAGACCTTTCTAGCGCTGGCGCGCGCGCCATTTCTTTGACAATCTCAAACATCGGTTGCCTTGGCAACAAGGCACAAACCACTTTCGTAGTCAGTTACGGTTGCGTGATCCCGGTTCAGCTCGGGGCCGTACCTCGCGACATGTGGGCACTGCAGACGTACCACTCACACCCATTGGGAAGTGCGCGATGTGTTTGGCATCGTAAAAATACAGAAGCAGATGGTGTCTGTGTGTTGTGGACGTGTTCGTTTCGCGACGAAACGCGACGTTGTGCTTCTGCGGGTAGATAGTGCTTCCGATGGTCTGGAGTATGTTTTTAGAGCGACGTACGACTCAACCTCGCATGGGGTATATGCAGTGTGGGTGGCCGCTTTGCAGTTGCCACTTTCCAGTTGCCACTTGCCACTTTTTCCACTTTCGCCTTTCGCCTTTCCGCGGGGCTATGTTACAAGAAAACGACAACGAACATGCTTCTACAGGCCGAAAGTCCGAAGAAGCTGGGAAGGCGCGAGACAACCCATTCTCGTTGGTAACCATACCATATGAACATATTTCTGAAGCGTCCTTTGCGTTTCGACCCGCTCTCAAACCATCCATTCCATTATCCTCGTTCCAGGTTTTTTTGTATGGGGCTAAAGTAATTTATGGAGTAGGTCATGCAGATTTACTTCTTTTCTATAGAAATAGTCACAAATGTTGGCTGCTTTGTATTTTTCGCAATAAAAACTAAAATGATTTTATATTATCAGTTCCGATTTTTCAGGTGCCCACAAAGCTCTATCGACTGTTTCTAGACGTGTGACTTAGAGGTGTCGTTTATTCATAATATTGCTGATTATCATTACTTTTTATTTCTTTATCTTCTTTCGGTACGCAGGTCTCTCAACTTTCACTTGCACTTGTATTCATATATGTACCACCACAAAGGTCTCATGGCTGTTCCTGGGCACACTGAATGAATTTTAGGGATTGAGTATTATTATTTAATGGTTGGTTGTCCACTAAAAATGATTATCATCACTAGGATCATCATCAGTGTAAAATTTCCCACAGCCTCCCTTAGAAAATCCCGGATCGCTCGCCTTTCATTTTCTGAGAACGGCTGCAGGTTCCTGAGAATGCCTGCTTACCTGAAGACGGGTTTGTTTCAGCATATGCAAGTAAAGCTTTTTGAAGAAGGAAACACTTTCGCATTTCTTGTTTGTGTGACTTCTTACGAAATCAAGAATGTTTGTTCGTTCATTCAAGGGTCTGCTCAGAAAATCAACAATCGCGATGAAAGGAATTTAAAATCTCAAAATACTTTTTTGCAGTACCGTTTTTTCTAGAGCCACCACGCAGGCCGGAAAGATCTGGCTGTGAAAACCTGGCAAAGGAACATGCTGCATTGATTCGGGTTCAAATCCCGATAACTGCATGGTTTGCCTCCTATAAACCGAGAAGCGTTCACCAAACTTCAAATACCATACTTGAAACTACTGTAAGGTTCCACTCGATGAAACTGCGTGCATTGCATGTGAAGCATGTCTGGGCTAACACTTCCCAGATCTCAAACCGGCAGCTGGTTCAACAAAAAAAATGTTTGAAGCATTACATGTAAGACTACTTAAGTGATATGCACTACATGTGCCTGTCCTTGTACTCCGTGCCCACTTGTGTATTATCCGTATAAAGTACACGCAAAAGTATAATCCTTGGTGTGTTCTTAGCGCCTGGAAAAAAAATTACACCCATCTCCCCGAAGGGAAGCATGAGTAGGATGCGGAGCGTCATGGGGGTTCCGTTTGCGTTTCCGTGATGTTGGTTAGCAAAATTTGGTGGAAACGTAGTGAACCCCGTAATGCTCATATATCCTACTCATGGTTCCCTTCGGGGAGATGGGTGTAATTTTCCTTATTGCATGCGTATATACGCGAGTGAGACGAGATTGAAGTGGTATGTAAAGGTCTGTTAGTGTTTGCGCTGATGCTCTCACTTAATTGCGTCAGCACACTCACTGACGGGGCTGTCGCTTCCATCCTAATTCATCTGAAGAATCACCGAGTCAAGCGCAAGCACAACCGGAGTCAAGCGAAACATGCGGCCAATCCCTATGCCAATCCCTAAGGGCATCCTGCCAAAATCATCATCAGAAGTGCTGCGGACGGGGCGACAGCAACGTACACGCCCTCCTCTTCGCAGCTTTGTCATCTCCTTCTTCGTCTTCAGCGGTCGCCCTATGGGAAGATGACAACGGTGGCGCATGCGCAGGTGGTGTGCGGAAGCAAGACCACCGCCGAGGCCACGGGACATACCCCCGAGCATATGATTGTCGTCTTCTCCATCTTCGTCTTCAGCGGTTCTCCTATGGGAAGATGGCGACGGTGGCGCATACGCAGGTGGTGTGCGGACGCCTGACCACCGCCGACGCCGTGGGACATACCCCCGAGCATAAGACGCTCTGCATCTAAAATGCATGCCAGCCGTTTTCTCCAACAGCAAAGTTTAGGTTAAGACTTCAATGACCATAATTTTAAAGACGTTTTCTTATACAGTGGCCGTTTGACCCAAATAAAATGGATCCTGCAAACCATCGTGGCTGCCGATATAGTTACGGCTTTGAGAAAATATGTTTTTAACCCAGGAGCTGTTTAGGACGAGTAATATCTTCTTGCGCACCAAAAAAACTCAAACAGTGAGGGAGAAAAGGCGCCCACGAGCAGGAGTTGGGAGTGCGCGCCTAAAAAAACTAATCTGCTTAGGGGGGTTCCGTCAACGAAACCCCAGACTCTTATTTCTCCACACTGGCAACGTAACCACTGGGCCACCCGAAAAACCTGATAGATACAGTGTTTGTCGCGGCGGGAAAATATCATGTGCAGCAAATTGAAAAAAAAAACAGTCCCTGTGCTCGGAATCCAACCTGGCTCCATCGTATTATACCCGCCGCGGTGGCTCAGTGGATAAGGCGTTGCACTGCTGAGCACGAGGAGGCTGGTTCGATTCCCGGCCGCGGCGGCCGCTTTTCTTATGGACGCTAACAGCAGCAATGCCCGTGTGTACGAGACTTTGTCGCACGGTAAAGATCCCTAGGTGGCCAAAATTAAACCGGAGCCCTTCACTACGGCACGCCTCATCGCCATCTTTGCGTCGGCGCTTTAAACCCGACAATCAATCAATGAAAGTGATGTCCGTCCGATATAGGTATCATTCCATTTCGGGCGAACAGCACTTGGCGGCAGGTTCTATCGCGTGCTAGCGCTGGCCACTTTGCGAGAGGTGTGAACGCCCGCGGAAGAAACGATCCAAGCCTACCAGTCATGAAGAACTTGCAGCGGCAAGTTAGGAAATAAATGTCAGGTGCAACAAACGGGTGGGTCTCCGATGAAAGAAGAGGGGCCGCAAGCTGCACTTTCTCTCCAGTCTTGCAGCACTAGTGTAAGCGGCACCAATCTTTTGATTAGTCAGCTGGATTTGGTCATGAAATTTTGCGAGAGGTTTTCCCGCGCAGAAACAAAACAGTATCATTTAACACATTTAATAAATTGTAGATTATCACTGCTAAAACGCCAAATTTTGTAACACGTACGAGTGCTACAAACTGGCTAGGTGCCAGAAGAAATATGTTCTATTTTATTCACTTCCCCACTTTCCTTATATTTTAGGTTTCACATCTGGAAAGTGCATGCGGATTCACACAAAAAACAATTAATTGATTGTAAACTCCGTTGAAAAAACAGTGACAACTTCGCACGATTCTTTGTTATTCAAGGAGTCGAAGAACCCACGCAGACGAAGTCCCCCTTTGCAATAGCCAACGTGATCAGTCAGCTAGTAAGGAAGAACTACAATGCCAAGAAACTCCAGGATGGTAACGTACTGGTAGAATAGCACACCGGAGAACAAAGTGCAAAAATCATGGAGCTTTCAAAAATCGAAGAGACGAATGTCACAGTGACAACACACCGCTCCCTGAACTTCTCTAAAGGCGTGGTCTCCGAGTCCGAGCTATTCCACTGCTCCGATGCGGAGATTGAGAGAGAACTGGCGGAACAAGGAGTGATCGCAGCACGTAGAATATTGATCAGGAAAAATGGAGAGGAAATGAAGAGCAAGCATGTAGTCTTGACATTCAATTCGACCACACCACCAGACTCAGTGAATGTAGCCTATCTGCGTTGCAAAGTGCGGCCCTACATCCCAAACCCTAGGCGGTGCTTTCAGTGCCAACAGTTTGGGCATGGGTCTGGATCATGTCGCGGCAAACCCACATGCGCTAGATGTGGAGGAAAAGCGCATGAGAACGAAAGGTGCGAAAAAGAACCCCAGTGTGTTAACTGCTCTGGTAACCATGGTGCGTTCTTTAGATCCTGTCCGGTCTGGAAGAATGAAAAAGAAGTCATGACGATCAAAACCACACAGAACGTGTCATACCCCGAGGCTAAGAGAAGGCTTAGTTTCCAGCAAAAAGGAACTTTTGCGGAGTTGGTGCGGCAGGGGCCGGCGCCAGCTGTGGCGTCTGTAGGCACGCAGGTCGAACTAAGGGACCTGGTGTCGGCGATACGGCCCCCGCTCGTCCCAGAGGCTGGGCTGCCCCAACGCCCCGCACTGACTCGGTCCACACAAGTGGACAGAGTGGACCGCTCAGCGGACTGCTCCGTCTCGCAGCCCTCTACACAGGACGGGCCAGAAGCCGTTGTACCGGCTGTTGATGGGGTGGAGGAGGCTTCGGGGCTAACACGCAACTCAGCGGGTTCTGCCCTGGCTGCACGATCGACCCCCTCTTCTCGGGGGACGGTCGACATGCCCCAGAAGGCGCCGCCGAGAAGTGGCACTGTTGCAGGTGCGGCTCCTGCGCGACAACGGCCTGGGGAACCCCCCGACCCTCAAAGGGTACCGAAGGGCCGCGGAAAACCTAAGCGTCCAACAGGAGGCAGTGGAAAAGAGGTAGAGCAAGAGATGGACGTAACCTAACCCACACCTCCTTGAATACAGGAGGGCAAACCCGAAAAGACCGGTATGGTGCGAATCATACAGTGGAACTGTCGTGGGCTATTGCGCAACATAGATGATATTCACGAATTGTTGGAGAAGTCCCAACCGTCTATTATCTGTCTGCAGCAAAACTCATTTGTCTTCTATGCACAATAATCCATTCAGGAAGCACAATCTTTACCGCAATGACGGGACAAATTCGCTTGCATCTTCTGGAGGAGTCGCAATCGGCACTCCCCAGTCGATCCCAACAAACGAACTGAAGCTTCAAACCACTTTGGAGGCAGTAGTCATAAGAACACACATTGGAATAGCCCTCACGATTTGCTCCTTGTATATTCCACCAACCGTTTCTGTGACCAAGAATGATCTCTTAAGACTCATATATGAGTTGCCTCAGCGTTTCCTGTTGCTGGAGGATCTCAATGCGTACAATCTACTGTGGGGAAGTGCTAGAAGTGACACACGAGGCCGACTTATCGAGGTTGTAGTGTTGGCAACTCCTTTGCACTTATTCAATAAAGGGAGTCCCACTTACATCTGCTCATCAACCCGCACCGAATCATGCATCGATATCTCTCTTGCAACGCCATCCCTAAGTGCATTTTTCACTTGGTCAAAGCTTCAAAATCCTCTCGGGAGTGACCACTACCCAATTTTTCTGGACTCAACACCGGCGGTACCCATGCTACCAGAGCGCACCAAAAGGTGGAAGTTAGAGGAGGCCAATTGGACTCTGTTTGAACAAGCATGTGAAATCGAATTGCACGAAATACAGGACTTGAGTGCAGATGAAGCTTGCAGCCTAATAACTTTACGGCTCTTGGAAGCTGCAAAAGTGTCTATTCCTGAGTCCTCCGGGACACTCCCCAGGAGGTCAAAGCCGTGGTGGAACTCTGATTGCAGGGACGCCCGTAGGAA
Source organism: Haemaphysalis longicornis (assembly GCA_013339765.2). Taxonomy (NCBI): domain Eukaryota; kingdom Metazoa; phylum Arthropoda; class Arachnida; order Ixodida; family Ixodidae; genus Haemaphysalis; species Haemaphysalis longicornis. The sequence continues at coordinate 94,357,099 of CM023453.1, read as the reverse complement.
GCAAAACTCCGCATGGTCCCGTTTCAGACGCTACCCCCCTGCCGAATGTCTAATAAACTTCAAACGACTTAGAGCATTGGCGCGTAAGATAAGACGGCAGTCGAAAAAGGCTTTATGGCAGGACTTTGTAAGTTCCATAAGTAGTAACGTAAGCTCAAAAACGGTCTAGGATAGGGTCAGGAAAGTGAGTGGAACTTACAGTGCATTTACCATGGCAGTTTATGACGGTAACAAAGGCCTTGCCGAGCAGGCAAACATTCTAGCTGAATATTTTGCCAAAGTGTCTAGTTCAGCCAGTACTCTGAATCATTCCTCAGGTATAAAGAACGGGCTGAAAAAAGTATAATTAAGATAAACTTGAGTAATGAAGAAGCATATTATGCACCTTCCTCCATGGCTGAACTACTCCTGGAGATTGCTCAGGGAAACAGTCGGGCTGCAGGACCGGACCGAATACATAATGAAATGTTAAGACATCTGACCCCAGGAACCTTAAAAGTCATACTACATTTCTTCAATGAAATATGGTTTGAAGCCTGCTTTCCAGTAGCGGGGCAGGAAACCATTAGGCTGCCACTACTGAAGCCAGGTAAAGACCGCAGTGAACCAGCAAGCTACAGGCCAATTGCCTTGACAAGCTGCCTCGGGAAATGTTTTGAACGGATGATCAACAAGCGGCTCACTCACTTTCCTGAAGAAAATCACGTTATTGATGTCCTTCAGTTTGGCTTCTGCGCAAGGCGCTCAACAACTGACCACCTTCTCCGTTTAGAAACTAAAATTAGGGAGTCCTTTGTTCAACGACAACACTGTGTCTCCGTATTTTGTGACTTGTCGAAGGCCTATGACACCGCATGGAAACATGGTATAATGCTAGATCTGCAGGGTTATGGTGTAAAAGGCAGAATGCTTGGAATGCTGAAAAGTTACCTTTCCAATCGCTCCTTTCGAGTGAAATTCGGAACAGTGTTATCGGATGTGTACACTCAGGAAAATGGCGTACCTCAGGGAGGTGTTCTTAGTGTTACGTTGTTCCTAATCAAACTAAACTCAATTGCACATGTAATACCGAAATCTTTCATGTATTCGCTTTATGCGGACGATATTCATATCAGCTTTTCCTCGTGCAACTTAGCATCCTGCGAAAGGCAACTGCAACTTGGCATAAACCGTCTGGTGCAGTGGGCCGAGGAAAATGGATATAACTTTTGTGCAGAAAAAACAGTCTGTTTACCTTGTTGCGGAATTATGAAGGAAGAGGAAGAGGACAAAGGCGGCTAACCGCCTACTATCATTACTATCGGCTAGAGGAGAAAGAAGGGAATAAAACTCGGTCCGGCTCAGCCATGGCCTCGCGTCTGCGTCCCGTTCCATAACATTTCTGGTGCCGTGAAACCCGGGAACGACGGACCAGCGGACTTCACAGCGCAGCGCCTTCAAGGTAGTGCGTGGCCTCAGGTACGTCGGATATTCTCATTTCGGAGGCCTCACCCTTGAACGGTGCCTGCCATGGCTGCGTGCTGGACGCCGACCCCTCGCCTAGAACCCGGAGATGAGCCCCACCCATCAGACCATGCCGACCCTTGCTTCGCTGCGCTCCCTGGTTCTGATGACTGGCAGGTCGTAGAAAGACTTCGAATTTCGCGGGTCATCCTCCGGGCGGACATAACTGAATTAGCCAGTACAACTGTGCGTGCCTTGCAATCGTGAACACCGAATATGAGTATGCTTATGGATTTGTGCCGGGAGGCAGAACAAAAACAGGATCAACTTCGAAAGCTTGACGGGCTCATTCAGAACCTTCTCGACTTTGACACCTTCGTAAAGGACTTAGAAGAGGCCGACGAGTACTCATACACGGTCAGTCGCGCTAAGGTTTCGCTAAAGGAGCGAATCTCTGAACAAACTTTGAGAAAGGCGGGAACCGTGACGAAGACTTTGTCGCCACCTCAAAAGAAGCAGGTGCCTCTAAGAGGAGGCACCTCCCAGAAAAAAGACGCGGCCAGCGCAGTCCTCCCCTTCGCAACAAGGGCTGCCTTCGAAACCGTGGCTTCGTCGTCGTCTGTGGAAGAGAGGATGGACCAGCACAGCGACCCTACATTTCCAACATCGTCAATAAACCAGGCCGCGGGATGTACCAGCAAGACCAAGTTCGACCGAGCAGCCGGGGCCGTGACATTCCGCCGAAGCGATGAAAATACCATCTCGGACTCGGATGCGCCCGTGGCCAAGCACAGGAAGCCATCGCACATAGACAACAGGAAGGTTAAGTCAACGGATGGAAGTGGTTCTTCGTGTCACGACAGGAAGAGATTCACTCGTGCACTGCCGTCATGGAACGAGTGGCTTACTAGCAGACCCCGGAACAAGCGAATTCAAGCACTTGAAATTGAAGCCTCCGTTCTACCACTAGAAGAAAGGAAAACCAGGTTAATGGCAATGACGCAGACGAAAGTGGGAAATACTCAGACAGTGCGCAAAAGGAACATCGAAAGCGAACAGAAAAGGGAAAAGGGACCGCTGACCAGAAGATTGAGGCTGCATCCAGAATACGATTTATCCATGTTCGTTAGGCACTCCGGTTCGAGCAAAACAGCGTGCCCCGTCGTAGCCAAGAAGGTAGCAAGAAGAAGGCATCGTGCCGCGAAGCATAGATGGAGGATAAAGAAGGGTGTATCTTCCACCTCTCGTCTACAAAGGAATTGACATCGGAGTACCCATGCATCTACGGCGAAACCTAGACTGACCTGTTCTGCCTTTCCTCACCACTAGCGTCATCGTCGGGGGTGGGAGTATGTTGCGGAATTATGAAGGAAGAGGAAGAGGACAAAGGCGGCTAACCGCCTACTATCATTACTATCGGCTAGAGGAGAAAGAAGGGAATAAAACTCGGTCCGGCTCAGCCATGGCCTCGCGTCTGCGTCCCGTTCCATAACATACCTTTCAGTCTGTACCGAGAAATTCTGTTAGATCCTCAGGTGCACATTAAATCAGCCCAAATCTCTGTTCGAACTGAGCACAAATTTCATGGTCTAATATTTGACCAAAAGTTAACATTTAAAAGCCACATTTATTATCTAAACAAAAATGTCTGAAATCAATGAGCGTCTTAAAGCATTTATCCTATAGAACCTGGGGCTCAGATGGTACCTGCCTTTCGCGGCTGTACAACAGTCTAATTCGTTCCTAGTTGGATTATGGCTGCTTTATTTATGGATCTGCTCGCGTATCTGTACTCAAAGCTCTCGACCCCATTCACCACTCAGGATTGAGAATTAGGACCGGAGCTTTCCGGACATCTCCGGTACAAAGCCTGTATGCAAAAACCAATCAATGGTCACTTAACAAACGGAGATTACTCCTACGAAACATGTACATAATGAGAATTCTTTCCTGCACCACTCACCCTTGTCGACAGCTATTTTTGAAACCTCGCTTTGAAACTCTCTTTACCAACAAGCCTCGGACTATTCCAACCATGTTTCTCAGGTACCGCATTCTTAATGAAGCCCTTGACTTTTATGTAGATGATACCATGCTGGTCACCCAAAGAACCGGTTATGCTCCATGGGAATACCGCAAGCCACAATGTGACTTTTCCTTGCTGAAGTACAAAAAGCACAACACTCCAAAGGAACTACTGCAACAAGAGTTCTTAGACATCCAGTTCAGGTGTGCCGGACGTGCTACTTACTTCACAGATGGTTCTAAAGGAGAAAAGCATGTGGGAGCAGCTGCAATTGGACCTGAATACGAAGAATGCCAGCGGCTCAGACCTGACGCTAGTATCTTAACGGCCGAACTGCATGCCATACAGCTCGTTTTAAACAAAGTTTGCACTGAAAGGACACCGCAGTCAATCATATTCTCCGACTCTCTCAGCGCACTAGCAGCCCTGTGTTCAGTAAACAAAACCAAAAATCCGCTGGTCCAACAAGTGCTTAGCCAACTGATGGACTGTAGCAAAAATCACTTAGACGTGAGCGTCTGTTGGGTACGAGTCATGTAGGAATTGACGGCAATGAAAAGGCAGATGCCCTCGCAGCCCAGACAAAAGAGCTCGAGGTGACAGAAACTCGTTTACCCTACCAGGATTACAGACGGAGACTAAAATTATCAATAACGAAAAAGTGGCAGTCTGAATGAACAGAACTCACTGAAAACAAGCTCCACCTTGTGAAGCCGCACCTGAGAGAGTGGCAGAGCTGCAGACGTAAAGAAAGATTTGTAGAGGTGGTGTTATGTCGCCTAAGAATTGGGCACACGCGCTTGACCCACAACTTCCTATTGCTGGGAGAAGACCCTCCAGAATGTGCGCAATGTAGGAAGCGCCTTACAGTAATACAAATACTTATCGAGTGTCCTAGTTACGAAAACAAGCGTCGTGAATTTTGTTCCCACTTTTATACATTTCACATTTCATTGCACCCTGTTTTTCTGCTAGGTGATGAACCCCTGGTTCCATTGGAAAATGTTTTTTAAATTTTTGAGTGTCATCAAGCTTTTAGAGAAACTTTTATTTTACCATGTTACGTCATTGTTACATGAGCGCTTTTTAAATTTTTGAGTACACTCAAGCTTGTACAGAAACTCTGATTTTACCACTTTACATGCTTTTTACAAGAGCCTTTTACCGCAGTGTGTTCAAAATATATCACCTTGTGTCTGGCGCATTATAGCCAAATTTGGCTGCTGCGCCAATAAAAATTCAAATTCATTCATTCATTCATGCAACCATCTTGACTTTGCCGGAGTATGCATGCGAGGACCTTCCCGATACAGCTCTGCCAACCCGGACGAAACGGAAGGATGAGGTTCCAGCTGTAATTCACCCATGCTGCACCAGCCGTGGGACGTAACGAAGCGATACCTGTTTTCATAGACGCCATGTATCCTAAAGCCGACCAATGCATTACGTCTGAGTAGAATTTTACGGCTTGTCGGTGCTCTGGTCGTGCCAGTCGTAGCATTTTTTATTAGGGAATACATCGAACGTCACTTGAATTTTATTTTCAGGTTACGTCGGAAGCAAGTCCGGTTTTTGACTTTGGGTTTAGTTGGGTATTACTAAAAACATTCTGTCAAAGTACCGTCGGATGCAACTTTAATTTAGAAAATCCTGCGCCTCGGTCAGAGACCCCTGAGAAACTGGGTACGTTATATTGGGAAAGGGCATAGCGAGAAAAATAGAAAACTGGAACTTTATTTTGTACCCCATTGAAACGGGGGGAAACAAACGAGCTGGTTAAAATGGGAGTGAACGAAAAACGGTAACAGGCGAAACTGAAAAGCGCCAAACGGGAAGGTCGCTTTGCGCCGGATGAAACGGGAGGAAACATGCGATTAGGTTGAACTGGGAACGATTTCAAACAGCCACCTCCCCGCGGGCGCTGTGATAGCCGATATGGAAACATTGTAAATACATCGTTTTCTCTTATCATGGCTGTTGCCTTGTCCTGCCGCCATGTCAGAATACTTTTGGCTGCATGTTTACTGAAAGGCAAAGTTCGCTTGTTCCGAACTTTTGTAAATGTAGCAAATCAATATACACATGTAGTCACTCCGCACATCTCCCAGCCAGTACAAAAGAAGGCCATAGCCTCAAACACACTCAGAGGGTAGTCCGCAGCTTTTCCACAATACAACATGAAAGCAGTATGAATCAAAGCGCTGTTGGCTTTTCCTGGTATTCTGATTTTACAATGCTTGCAGCAGTTTGTAGTTTTCTCTTGAATTCAAAGATAACGGCTGAATGTGAGAAATACTAATAATGGGAATACAGCTTTATTTTTCACGGCTACAGAAAACTATCTATGTGTATATTAAATTCGCAGGTTTCGGCAGTATACGTCACCTCCTGTAGTGTATATATATTTCGGCGCGCAATATTGCGTGTCAGTGAACGAGCATTATTGGGACATCCCTAATACGAAAAGCGCAGGACCAAAGTTAATCATATGCGCAATTTCAAGACCCTATGTAGGATGTTTCTCGCACTCACTCATCCTCGCAAGGAGCTAGCAGTACGGACAGATGAGAGTAAGATAAACAGCCTAGAGTGAAAATGATTTCTCAGTTGTGAGACTATAACCTTAAAGAAAATGTTTGTTTCCGAAGCAAACCACCTAAATGCGCTGGAATCGTCGGAGAGCGAAGCCTTTACAACGCGTTTATGTTCGCCGAATTGTGGGCCACTTCGACCGTTGTTTAAGATCGGGGGCAGGAGCCTGGCAACCGTGCCTCGATTCAGTTTCTATCCTCAAAGTCCAAACAAACACGATAGCCACAACTGATGAAAGATGGAGAGAACATAATAAAAATGGTATTCTGAACGAACCAAAGAACTGATCCAGATAATCAAGTTGGGTGGTTAATACGTCACAAAGTAAAGAAGTACCTAACAAACGAAAGTGGAGGTTGCAACCATATTCATACAAGGCTTCAAGGCAAAAGACGTGAACAATGAGATGGGCGAACGATGTATTTACATAATGTAAATGTCGGCCATGACCGAGCCTGGGCTGCCCAGGCTCGGTCTGCCCAGCTTCTTCTTTCAGGGACTTAGGGACCATAGCAGGATGTTCCATTCTTCTCAGCATGGTCGTCTTCTGGCAACAATCTCATTGAATGTTGAAATGCTCAAATATACCTAATTGCTTTTATTCCAAATTTCTTTGTCAACCCTGCTACCAAAACTTTGTTCTCGGGTGTTCAGGCATACCCTCAACCTGAGCGTTTGCTTTTTCACTTTACTGGAGACTAGGGGGGATTCGAAGATTATCGGTTTTTCGTACAAAACGCAGCAATTCAGTTTCTCCTTGTTCTATTGTTTTTGATTGACATTTTCCTTTGTAGCATGTCAATTGGGAAACCTCTTGAATATTAAAGTTGTGTACACAGGCGAACAAGAGCCAAACGCAAAAGAAGACCACGGTAACAGGTATAAGAGCTGCTGTCTCGGGTTGTCATCTTCTCTTATCAAAGTCTGTTTTCTTCATGTTCACACTACTTCTTACTTACCTATACAGCACAAACAGCCACAACTAATTCATTATATGTGGCATGGTATTGCTTTTGCCTTATTTATGGCTATCGTATCTAAACGTAGCTTTATAACTATATGTACCTTTGGTTTTCCTGTATACGGTTTCGTGGCACGGCGTGCAGTGTAACGTTTTTATGATCTCTGTCGTGCATTGAGTAGCTCTAAGATACGTGGTAAACGTTTCATGATAAATTTTTGAAGTATATACTGTAAACTTTGCAGCCATATTACGGCGCATTGATGACAAATGTCTATTTTTTTCACGTTCCAGTACTTGTAATTTATGGGAGATTTTTTGGTAATGTTAAACGTTACAAGATGGAACCTTGGCTGCTTTTTGAACTTGTCGCTTGTGAGCATTTGTCAATGTTTATTTTGTTTGCATTTTGGATTGTAGGAATTTGTGAATGTTAATATTTGTTCTCTAGGCATGCATAGAGGGTGTGTTTTCGAACCCGTCTAGTTTTTATTTTTTTTCGTAGTTAAAGTCTCTACGTGTTTTTATCGGTATTTTTCAAGACCACCCACCCTTTATATATGTTTCTTAAACTTGGAGCGTTCGTATTGTTTCGGAGGAGGGGGGAGGGCAAGCAGTGGCTACTTTTGCCAATTTCTTGTAGCAAAGCTATTTGTACAGTTGAAGCTTCTTTTATATATTAGGGGCGAAGCTCCTAAAGCCATGGGTCTGTCCATCCCTTGTGTGTGCTTGTACAGACTACATGCTCCGCCTGATTTCCCGCTACGAAAACACTCGACCAAATATAATAAAGAAATTTTCTTCAACGTTTAAGACCAGGCCTGGTTACACACATGCGGGCCATCCCTAGGCTCAAAAAAAAAGACCGTACCCGGGTTGGGCGTGGGCTTGAGACGACGGGCCCGGTCCGGGCCTGGGATTGAGACTACGGGCCCGGGCGGGGCCCGGGCTTGAGACGACGGGCCTGTGCCGGGCCCGGGCTAAGCTCACTTATGAATTCCCGGGCCCGGGCCGGGCCCGGGCTCGGTGTTACGGGCCCGGGTCGGGCTCGGGCTTCACAAAGCGGGCTCGGGCCGGGCTCGGGCCTTAAAATCAGGCTCGTGCAGTGCTCTAATTAGTCGCCACCACTTCCACGCTGACCTCCATAGCGCTTGTTTTTTGCCCTGCTACTACCTCAGCCCATTCCGTTCAATACAGGACATTATTTATGACTGACCCCATCATTTAAAGTTACAGAACAATATCGTGACGGGAGCCCTGTCAAAATAAAGTAGTATGGTGAGGCAGTTTGTTTCCACGAACGAGCAACCAACATGCACGAGGAGCTGATCAATATTTTTAATGAGACCTTCCTACTTAAATAACGGCGGTGCTCCAACTTTCAAGCCGATAACTAAGGCTTCAGTAATCAGGTACGTTCGTACTGTGGCGCAAGGGCCACGTTCACAGAAGCACAGCAACCAATCCACGAACAAGTTTGGCACAACTGGAGGAGATGTCCGCACATTCGGTATCGAAGCAAAGCACGGTGTTGCACTGCTGGAGAGCTGTCAAAACATTCAAACAAGGACGCTCTCTGGAGCAGGAACTGCTAGAAACAAACGCCATTTGGCAGCTGTCTCTTCTGTATTTGCGTATACTTAATATCTAATGTAATCGTATATCCCAGCTTCCCATTACTGTAGCAGAACGTGGAGGTAGAAAGCTCAGTAACACATCCGAAGCTCGCTTCTTACGCTTATGGCGGGTGCCGGGCACGCAGGGCCCTCACCCACAATTTTATTTTTCTGCCTTGGTTTTGATTTGGTGGAGCCCATGGGGCCTCTCTGCAACACCCGGACAGACCGTCGACAGGTTGGCGCCGTATTTCCCGCGGATGCCTACCAGGTCGGCTTACAAGCTACAAGGCTATATTTTGCGTGAGTTGTATGGAGGGTGAGAGGAGAACGCCAAGCAGACTCGTTGTTTCATGTTTCATGCGCGAATGCTTTATATTGTTAGCTCAAACATTTCGCAGCATCAGCTTACGGTGAGAAATATTGCGGCATCGGATGCGCGCTGTTCGTATTCCCACTCCCCCCCTGCTTGTTGATGCTAATCCCCGCCTGCTGGCCTGGCCACGCGGCGCCTGCCGCTGAGAGAGACGCCGGTCTGCCGTCGGCGCCACAGACAGTTGTACAGAGAAAGCTATGCCTCAAAAAGCCTGCTGAAGCTCGAAGAGCCGACCTAACGGCTCCACCGGCCAGGCGTGCTTGCGACGCTCGAGTTCACTTTCACACGTGCTGGGGCAGGCTGCGCTCATTCACTTACTGAAGATGGCGAGTATACGTTGTCGTTTTCGTAGCCGGTGCTCCCTTTGAGATGTACCGATGCAGACGTCGTCACAGACTAATTAAGTAGCCGGAAAGCGCCAGCAATGGATGCCGTCGTCTAAAAATCCACACTCCATTCCCATTCCATTCCGACCAAATGGCGCTTAATTCCATTCCCATTCCATTCCTCCAAAGAATTGTCCTCATTGCATTCCCATTCTATTCCGGCATCTCGAAAAAGTGGAATGAATCCGGAATCATTCCAATTCCGGAGTGGTAACTCCGCCACCCTGATCAATGCTATATTTCGGGCTTACCTAACGATTGGAGGATCGGTAAAATTGTGCCATTATGTAAATCTGGTGATCCTTTCCCCCCCCCCCTTTAATCACAGGCCGATATCAGTAACGAGTGTTTCTTGTAACATTTACGAGCATATAATACATTCTAATTTGGTTAACTTTCTGTGAGATAACTAATTTTGTACCCCTAGGCAACATGGATTCCGTAAAAAATGTTCTTGTGAGACGCAACTTATTTGTTTCATACAAAACATTGCCACTGCTGTTAATAATGCACATTGCATTGATAGTATTTTTATTGATTTCTCTAAGGCTCTGGGCTTAGTTTATCAGCAATTACTATGCATGAAGTTAAGCAAACTAAATGTTTATCCAAACATTCTTTCATTGATTGAAATTTTTTTTTTATCTAATACAACTCAGTTTGTATCTGCCCATAAATTTGATTCACCACACTGTCTACTGACATCAGGGATACCACAGAGTTCCGTGCTGGGTCCTTTGCTTTTCTTGATTTATGTTAGCGACTTGCCTTCAGTAGTTCCTTCAAGAAGTAGGTTGTTTGCAGATGATTGCGTTATTTATAGAACTATCACTGCAGATTCTGACACTTTCATACTTCAGAGTGATTTTCATAATATTACTACATGGTTTACCAAATGCAAAATGCGTTTATATACTAATAAAGGCAAAACAATTACAATTCCTTTAAGCCTGATGCCTTCAATATTTCCGAATACTATATCGAGGGCTCTAAACTGGAGCTTGTTGCTTCTTACAGATATTTAGGAATTCATATCCCCTACAGGCTTTCTTCCAACTTCATTAAAATTTATTCTTAATAACGCAAACCGTATACTTGGGTACTTGCGACGTAATTTCTATGGCACCTTGACACCTTAAACTACTGTTATATAAAACTTCAATTCGGCCTAAACTTAAGCACGCATGTTCGTTGTGGGATCCCCATTTGGTTATCTCAACATGTTGGAAATAGTACGAAGTAGTAATGCACGCTTCTTCCTTTGTAACTGTGCCCGGACATCTACTGTTTCTGCTATTAAACTAACTTTAAACCATCCCAACCAAGCCCTACGCAGAAAAAATGCCCGTTTGTCAGTCTTTCATAGAATTTACTTTTCAAATGCACACCTCAAAACTGAACTTCTTTTTGTACCGTCATATGTATCATCCCGTATTGACCATCGCCATAAGGTATACATTCGCTACTGCAACACAAACTTAATTATTGCCTCTTTCATTCACAAAACTGCAAACGAACGGAATCACCTACCCCATGCAATAGCTCGTATAACCCATGTACCTTCATGTAGATTGCCATTGAAACTTACATTTGTTCTTTCTGATTGGATTTATGCTATAGACTCTGGTGCGTATGCTACTCACGTTTCTTGTCCATTATTGTTTAGGGGCGAAGCTCCTAAAGCCATGGGTCTGTCCATCCCTTGTGTCTCGTGGTAACGTGACCGCCGCATGCTTTCGGAGATGTCGCAAAGCGGGCCGCGTTGCACGCGCAAGAACCGGCTGCAACCGGCAGCGCAACTCGGCACCGGGAGCACGAGCTTGTCTGTGTTCGCCAACGGAGGCGCGAGCGCACGTGCACTGCGAGGGGGAGATCACGCAAGAGAGCACGCCACGAACGCAGGCAGTCGTTCTCGGAGATCGAACGAGACGCAAGGACCTTGCTCGTTTCCTCTCGTCTGTTCGGGCACAGTGCGCCCTAAATAAAAGTTCTTTCTTTACCGTTGTGTCCCATCCTACGTGACAAATTGTGGTGGAGGTGCGGGGTAGTCCTCGATGGCGCGGGGTCTTTCACCAGGTCTGGGCCTGGGAGCATTGACTCCGAAAATAAAAGTTGATTTGTACAATGTACGCACACAGTCTTACGTCTTTCTTAATGATGTAATGGGCGAACTTTCACGGGAGAGTTACGGTTACCGATGATCTCCCCCTCTCGAGCTTCGCCCCACTTATCATCATTCATTCCGTGGATATGGCGTGATTTTTTTTTGTCATGCGGATCCCGCACGTTGAAATTTTTGTAAGTTCTCGATACTTAAAACGTGTAATGTGAATTCACATCATTTTAGCAAAGCACTTTTTTCATCTTTTTTGGCAATCCCACGGTTCTTAAAACCTTCGCGCCTAGCTATTTTTCTTTTTCTTAAGCCTAATGCTACTAATTAGAGTTGGAGCGATGATGTCAAATGCACTAAATCTTGTTGGTAATAATGACGAAAATAAAATACCGCACGTGTTCAGAACAAGAAAGAAAGCGTTCCAGAAAATACCCAGGCAATGTTGCGTGCAAAATTGTAAAACTTCAGAAAAAATTTCTCGAGGCCACTGCAATAAACATAGCACTACAGGGCATAGTGAAAGTCGAACAATTGTGAAGTAACAAAATAGCCTTATATGTATGCTATATCACCTAAAAGGATTAAATGACCGTACGCAATTCTAGGTACACCCTCCCACCAGAACAATGCGCAGCTACTTCTGTGGGAGAGGTTGGCCACCTTTCACGGGACTCCATCCTTTTATATTGTGCTATGTTTGGGTCATTAAAACCGTCCAATGCGGGATATTTAACAGAGCATAACGTTGAGAAAACATTTATAATTATGGCTGTATTGTTCTCAAAGGAATTCGCCTGATATATTTACGTTAGTGCATAGTGCGAAGATATGCGTAAACGTAAAGTTCTAACCACGAAGTTTTATGTCTGACGTATGGATGTATTTATTTTAAAGGGGCACTTATAACCATAAGCTCTGCGTCGGAAAAAAGGGCAGGATGAAAGATATTTCCGGTATCCCACCGCCTTCCCACACACTGTAGCCCTTATTATTCGATGGGCTAATACAGCGCCACCGTCCAGGAGCGCTACACCAATGACAGAGTTCCACGAGCAAGCCTATCAATCTTTGCCCTCAACTAAATTAGCCAGCGGAGACATTCTTGCTCAACTTTCTTCTTTACGGATACAACTTCATCGACTTAGGAAAGAGGATGAAGAACTCAAAAGGGCTCTTGTCGTAAAAACAGAACCGGCACCTCCAGCCCAACCACAGTCTACGCATACCAAAAGTTCTTCAAGACGTAGACGGAGCGCCACCTTTAAGCACACATCCATGTCTTAGTCGAGAAATTACCCTACAATAAATGGATTGCTCAACATTATTCTATCGGGCGTCCGGAAAGAACGCCGCTGGAATACAAGACATTGGCAAAATTCGTACCCTTCTAGAATCTCATGTAACGCGAACAACCGAAATGGCTATTACAAGTCAGCTACCGCAACAAGAACACCAAGTGGAACCTCCCGATAAACATCTATCACGTCCAAATGCCAAAGGTTCATAATGCCTGCACTTGTGGTATTACGATGACACTGTTGAAGTTATTCTCGAAATCCCCCACTCTTTCTGCAGAAGATTCGTCAACTTCAGCCGCTGTTTAATTTCCTAAACCAACGCTGAGGCATTCCTGAGGTCAATGGATATGTTCTGTATTCGGACCCTG